>JAYJML010000343.1:187-43100 GCA_035610835.1 Ophiura sarsii | reverse complement strand
AATTGTTGTTTTAGCTTCTGTATGTCGTGATAAATCATTTTTAGCTGAACGAGACGTTCTCCGACACAATCACTTAATGAAGTTCAATAATGTTTTGCCATTTTTGAAACATTTTGTGCCATTTTGGAATGTCGTCTGCAGACGCCTGGCTGCCGCGTTGAAGGTGTTAAGAATTAGCGAATCTTGCTCTCTGTAACCAGTTGCAGATGGATTACATGGTGGAAAGTGCCAATATGATATGGGCAATTTTGTTGATTGTTCCATCGTGCACAAGAAGACATGATATCTGAATTGGCTATTCACTTTAACCCTAATAGCACTTAAACAAATCTTTTAATACACAGGCCTGACAAGCACCGCATTGATTTATTTTAAAGAACACTTCAGAAAAATATTTAAAAATATAGATAACTCTGTCCAATAGAACCCATGTACTTCACAGACCCATATGCTAAAAAAATGCATTTTTTCTTTGCCTTGGCTTACTTTATACATTTTGTCATCAAAAATACCCTAAATTAGCTTTGAATTTGGGCCATTTTAAAGCTCACCTGATTTCCCCACGTCCAATCTCGTCCTCTGGCTACTCTTGTACCTCTCTTCATCATGGTTGTTAGTTCCGGGCCATTGGCAAGTGATTGGGCTGGGGGAAGTGTAATGACCACAATAATAAAGATTAACTTCAGTTAAACAAATGACGGAATAAACCCTATTGTCTCATTTTCCTTAATGATGGTTTTAATCGTATAATACTAACATCAATAATAATAATTGTTCTCTTTCTCCTTAATGATGGTTTTAACCGTATATCACTAAAAATATCACGAATATAATAATACTTCTAAGGGAACAGTTCTATTTATACTCGATACATTTATCGGGATTGTATCAGAGCCCGATACGTTTTGGCCCCAATTTTTTTAGAGTTGAGGCACGATAGAATAGACAGTGGTACTCGATATGGAGCTTGATACACTTGATAGTCGTCACTAATACCCCGGGCTTGTTTAGCAAAGACACCAGGATAATAGTTTTTACGTTAGATATCCAAATCCAGCGCCACGGCGGCTTTAATTGTTTGCCTATTGAGGAGGGGGCGTGATATTTTGTGGTCATTACAAAGGAGCGATATCAATCATGGTAATTTAAATTAAAGTAATAAACAAGTTTTTTCCACGACTAAGACTGATAACATCACATATAGCTTGCCCGGGGGGGGGGGGCTTTGGGGGCTAAGTCTCCCGGGTCCCCAGAGATGGGAAAAACAATTAAAAAAGCGGGGAGAGTGGGGTTGAGGGGGGAGAAGGAAGGGAGGGGAGGAGGAAGGGAGGAGGAGGGATGGGGAAAAGGAGAGGCCGGGAGGTTTTATTAGTGTCTCTGAACCATGTCAGTGTTTTATAACAAAAGTAAATTTTGATAGCAAGGAGGTTTTAGGTCTTCCAGGCAAATTAAAACCAAACAGCTCGGCCATCTGAATCCCCGCCAATGGCATTTCCTCACCACCAGTGACGTTACCAGGGGGGACAGTCCACCCCCCCCCCACCCCAATTGGCGCGAATTAGTTTCACTGTTTATTTATTATTCAACCCTTAAAACCCCGAAAAGTCGCGAAAACGGCCCGTGAAAGTGATAGTGATATACATTAACCAGAAAAGTCGGAAAACCGGCTTTAACCGGCCTCAGATTAAATGATGGATTGATCGTACTCTCTAAAACTCTTCAAAGGATTGCCTACAGTGATCACTCTAATAGAGTGAAAGCAGTCCTTGAAAGAGTGGAACTATTTTCACTCCAATTTTGTTCACTCCAGGAACGAGTGAATTTTCACTCTTCGAAGATTGCCTAGTGATCACTCCATTGGAGTGAAAAAGAGTGAATATATAAGGAGTAAATTTCACTCATTTAGAGTGAGTTTCACCCTCATTGAGAGTGAACAATAATGGAACATAATTACTAAATCACATTCACATGAATAACTTGCAATTCAATAGAAAATTTGAATAACAAACAAAGAGTCATTATCCAAACTATACTTACCTTTTCTCGACTAAACAACTGCTGTCATTTGCCTATGTTACATTATCATGATTATCACTTCCTTTCGGTAGTGAAACGATATCATATATCAACATGATATTTCTCTATGTAAAGTATCTAAATCTACTTTCTATGATGTTTTTACGAGTTTCATTAATGTAATTTATATTTAATCATTATTTGGACTTTAAAATTATTGCAGAAACAATTAACATTGATATCATCATTAATTGTCACTTCAATAATGTTTAAATTTAATAAAATAAAGAATATTTTGAGTTTTTGAATATTTTTCTCTATTTGATTGTGTTCCGGCTCTCAAATTAAATCTGGTACAACTGATCACTCGCACAGAGTGAAAAGTCACTCGACACAGAGTGAAAATCACTCTTTACGAGTGACAATAATTTCTCTCTGAACAACGAGTGACATTTTCACTCTTACATAAATCTGGTATAACTCATCAACCCGCACAGAGTGAAAAGTCACTCGACACCGAGTGAAAAATCACTCTTTACGAGTGACAATGACTTCACTCTGAACAACGTCAAGTCACATGATGTTCACCCGATATAAAATACCTCGTTTATGCCAGGTTAACGTTCTGTTTTGATGAAAAAAACTGTCAAAAATAGCACGAAATGGGATGAATATACATACACATTTTGCGCAGATGAATCTCAGGTAGACAGGGATGCATTGTATTACGGTCATGATTGGCAATTTTGGTGATGAAAACCGCCCGGAAAACCGATACTTTATGTAATTAATATGTTATGAACATGTTACCGCTGAAATAGTATATAGTTTTACTTCTTTGTTATTCAATTGGAACAAGATGGCTCCACAAACGTTTTCTGGACATTTTTAGTGTTAAAATAATACACTTTTTGCGCGCTAAGCGCAAACTAGTTTCATTGTGTAATTATTAGTCAAGCAGTCAAGCTTAACAACATGGCTTCAGGAACGGGTTTTTTTAACCCTTTCTTTTTACAATAGCCAATATTTTCGCGCTCCACGCGAATCCTTTTTAATTTATGCGAATTTCAAACCCTTACGCCGTGTAGTTTGTTTTTGCAGAATTGAAGGGAAAAATCCAATTTGAATGATATTGATAATAAGCCAATATCGATTGGAAATAAAGTGAAGGCTTTTAATAAAAATATTGGTCAAAAGTGCACACCAAATCGCACCAAATGGGTACGAAAATTGAAAAAAAATCCAATATCAAGGGGGCCACATCCCCCTTCAGAGTTCTTACTTGTCCGAGTAGCCGCGGATAGCGGTGCTTCTCACCCCTTCGATTAGTCAATCATGCATAGGCCTACTCAATGAAATTTATTTCTAAGCCCCCGGGTAAAAGAATTCTGCGCACGCTATTACTGTGACGCTAAAACTACGATTCATAAATATGTTGTGGGGAAAACGTGAACGCTCGCGTGAACGTGCAGATTCATAAACATTAACCCTAACACTCTTGAGTCCTACGAATCACTACGATGCGGTGTGCTTGTGTCACCCGGCTCGGCAGTTATTCGATGAAATAATGGCCCCAAGGTATTTGCACGGCGGAATATACTCCGCCATGCATGCATTCCCGGAGTGGGGGCACTTTTCTCCCTCGCTATTTGGCCGCGAAAAAAATTCTTTGTAAAAGTTGCCTCGGGGGTTAGGGTTATTGTTAAGCGTTGACTTTTAAATACGAACGTGAAGCGAGGCCTTGACCTGCACCTGCCTGCACTCCCTGCAGGATGGTCAGCAGTTAGGGGTCTATGAGTTAACACAGGCATCATCACTCATCAAACCAGATGTCATGTATACATACACCTACCGAAAAGACCCAGAAGAAGCATTCTGAGCTGAAAACTAGTATGGACATGGTATGAATTAGCACTGGGAGTGTATATGTCGTACTTGCATTCTTGCAATTGTCCGTCGTCCAAGCAAGTTATGTCATGTTTTTTTAACTTTGGTTGTCTATAGTAAAACCATGGTAAAAACACGCCGTAAAACTATGCTACGCAAAATGACAAATGTATGGGGGGCGTGAAGCTACTATGAATTAATGCTGACGAGTGAAGACTTCACGAGTTTCAAGTTTCGGGTGTTGAGGGAGAGCAAGCTATGCTGAATATTAGCAATTTAGTGGTTTACACGCATACGCACAGAAAACTTTTCTGAGTCGAGCGACTCGCTTACGTGAGTATTCATTTTGTCCGTGAGGCGACCCGCCTTCAGAATGTATGCGAGTCGTATTACACACTTTAAGCGAGTCAAATGACCCATGTAAGTAGGTATAATTGGTATGAAAGTGGGTCATTGGTAATTGATTGACCCACTTGTGCGAGTCACATTACTCACTGAAAGTACAAATGTCTCAAGTGACCTATTTAAATAGGTCAATTGACCTGCCTACGTGGGTCACATTACTCACGTAGGTGGGTATTCATTTTTGTCCGTGAGGCGACCCGTTCAACAATCGAGTGAGTCAATGGACACACTTCCAACTCAAAGTGAGTCAAATGACTCGGATCTGTTAAACAATTCCAGTGAGTCAATGGACACACTTCAAAGTCTAAGCGAGTCAAATGACTCGGATCTGTTTAACAATTCCAGTGAGTCAATGGACACACTTCAAACTCAAAGTGAGTCTAATGACTCACATCTGTTTAACAATTCCATTGAGTCAATGGACACACTTCAAACTCAAAGTAAGTCAAATGACTCGGATCTGTTTAACAATTCAAGTGAGTCAATCGACACACTTCATACTGAAAGTGAGTCAAATCCGTTTAACAATTCAAGCGAGTCAATGGACACACTTTAAAGCGAGTCAAATGACTCGGACAGATAATTCCAAATGATACACACATTACAAAACAATGAGATTTGATGTCAGTGAATTTATTGACTCCATCATTAATATTTTCATACACAAATTCAAATGCCAAAGATGAGTTATGGTACTCTTTAGTATTACATTGGCAGGACTAAGGAAAGTTTTTTGGAATTTTGTGAGTGCTGTAATTATTGAACTATTAATGCATATAAAAGTATACATTTTTGGATGGGATTTGGGTCAGAGAATCCATTTTTTCTTGGGAAAAAGTAAAGACACTCTAACTTAGGGTCGGTTTTCTTAATTTTTTCACCTAAACTTTTTGTTATTGAAATTTTGACCAAAAGTGCCCAAAAGGTTAAATAATGAGAAAACCTACCCCAAGTTTGTGTCTTTACATGCCATTTGGGCATATTTTACTAAAAATGTCAGTAACTGTTTGGTTTTTTGGGGCAATGTAAAAAAATAAGAATTTTTGGTTAAAAATTGATGCCAAAAATTGATTCTCTGACCCATTTTCTTTACAAAAATGTATACTTTTATATTCAAGTAACTCAATCTCATAGTTCAAAAATTACAGCACTCGAAAAATGCAAAAAGTGACTTCTTGAGTCCCGCCATAAGTAGGTGGTTTATCTTTAACTTTGATATCAATTTTGACAACTTGACCGGATGCGAATCAACACTAGTCATGACAATTATAATAATGATAATAATTAATTTACATACAATAATATTAATCAGAACCTCTAATATAATTTGGGTAATGTGGATATGCTAAAACCAAACCATAAAGATAAATTGGAATGACAAAATGTGTGTAAAATTAGGCAACATATCCACTAAATCAATTTGGAATTAAATATGTCAAAAAGTCATCAGTAGTATTCAATCCAAAAAGATTCAAAATATAACGACTAAAATTTGGAAATAGAACGTATTAGTAGAGTCATTATCTTTGATTCCGTGACCATTTTCTTCCTACCTTAGTTTCTTTGTGAATTTGTCAACTAGAACCATTTTAAAAGAAAATGAGCTCCCATGCATTTCTCAAAAGTTACGGGAACGTTGTTTTATAGCGCAATTCCAAAATGGCCACCATACAGGGGCCCAAAAATTCAAATGGCTTTAATTAAGCTAAAAAGCACACCAAATTGTTCGGCTGAGCACAAGGATTCCGAAAAATTATAGTTTGCGCTAATTCCGATGTTTGGTTAACGAGTTATCGGGTAAAACGTAAAAAGGTCGTTGACCTTTACATATGGGTCAAAATTTAAACTTGCTCCGATTTTGAAAAACAATATCTCATATTGTTCGTATGATCACAATGATTCCAGAAATAGGTTTTTTTTTACCACCAGGATTATTTTGTGTAGGTCAAAAGGTCAAGGTATACTGACCTATATAGAATCTGACCTTTTGACCCCGTTGTAAGGTACAACAGACACTTTAGGTGGTAAAAACTATCATTTCTTGAATCCTTGCAATCAGACGAACAATTTGAGATATCATCAACAAGTTAACATTTACTGGAAAAATATTGAGCAATTTACCACTTTTCACTACGGTATAGCAACAAATCAGTCACATGTACAGGGTGGGTGTCTCTCTGGATCCTCCAAATTTGAGATCACTAATTTTCATTACACACTGGTAACTACAAAACCTTGAAACTACTAACATTCTTACCCATTGGTTATTTCATTTCAACTTAGAGTTGATGTTGTAAAGGAGATGCAATACCTTTCTGTGGGTGTGGTATTTGAACAAGTTCAGGATAATCTTCTGCAGAAAACTTATATGCGACGTTGAAAACATAATGTGTAGCCATGAGTATGCCTACTGCTTTCATGAAGTCGGCCGTGGAACACACTTCTTCACCTTCAGCTATCAGGGTGTAATCCTTGACGGTTTCATCTACTATGGCAGCAATTGAGCCGTTATACTGAATGTGTATGTGTGACGGGAAGGAATCTTCATCTACCTATTAAAAAGTTGAAAGAAAACAAACAACTATTTTTTGACTGTGCGAAATGTTTGGAGTAATTCTGTTATACCCTTCACAGGGGTATTCACAGTGCATGATTTTTAAGAACGACGCATACTACTAATGTAGGGTGTGTGGAGGGTATTACAGAATTATGCCAAATTTTTTGACCGTGCAATTTTTTTTACCCTACCCCCCCCCCCCCCCCCCCACTTACGTGAAATTCATGAGGTGACTGACTGGTAAAAAAAATGGGGCAACCTTTTACGAAAATGAACGCCACTGTCGGGACGACATTTATACTTCTGCCCCCCCCCCCTGGCTTACATGCCGCGGTACGCGCCTGGTACATTGTATTAAAGAAAAGAGCTGCGACAATTTGTCAGCAGCACACAGGTTGCGACCATGAAGACTACAAGCTGGCAGGATCGAGGGAGTAAATAATTTGTTCTGGAACTATAAGAAAAACCTTTTTGGCAAACTGCAGAAAGTGACCCACCCGCAGTAAATAATTTGTTCTGGAACTATAAGTATCATACTGTGTCAGATTATATGCTACAGATTCAAAGCAAGTTTTCACATATTGCACACGTCATTCGTGTATGCAAAAGCGGTATGACCTGTGTTTGGTTTCATAGTTGCTGAAAATATTTGTATTTTTAGATTGGAATACTACTGATTGTATTAATATGAAAAACACAGATACTGACTTGAGTTTGTGGTGTCTTCTATTGGGCAGAGTTCCCATCATTTTAGGAAACTAAATTTCAAAATAATCCCTGAGAAATACTTACCATTTGTCTTGGTTAAAAGTTGTTGAAAAAACACAAGACATGTCCACACTCATGTGCCAAATTATGCATTTTCCCCTTGCCACTCAAATTCCATGTTTTCCCTGATATTTTTGCTAGTTTTCAGATTCCCTGAGTTTTCCCTTTCTGAAAAAAATCAATACATTTTTTTTGTCCCGTTTTCCACAGTAAATGGGAACCCCTGTCATGTCACATGGGATAGATGTTCAATATTTTCATCGTAGTGGATCGCCTATCCCTTATGACACGTAGAAGACACTCCAAACAAAAATCCCTCATTTATTCTGTAAATCTAGATCATGACAAATTTATTATTTTTTATGCAGCTGAACAATCAGGAAAGTTGTTGTACCCCTTAAATCACAACTTACCTTGGCCTTTGAACAAAATGCAAACTCAACATTTTCATGCAGCAAGTGAAAGATCAGCAAAACTTCACCAACTTCTGCAGCATCTGAAATCAGATTTATAAATAAGGCCTTTAATCACACATAGGCTTGATAAGTTTTAATAATTGTAAGGATCAGCTTGAAAAGAATGATGAAATTAACCAAGTTCATTTTGTCTTTTGAAATGTTAGCAGTGACTCCAGTTGGAGGGGTGTGCCTGGTGTTTGGTTCAATTAAACATCAAGGGAAAGATGCCCATCATTGACAGAATGAAAACTGATTTACTTTACATGAATTTAGAGTAATCTCGAAAGAACAATGACAACGGGGAAAATAGAGATTAAAAGATGAGAGGCAATATCATACAGAGATGACATTTTTCAAAACCTGGGTCTGTTTGATGATTGTTGACAAGGGTTATATTATAAGGAAAAAAATGACTTCTACGTATTCATAACATACAGTTTCTCAGTATTTTTGAAAAGTTCTAGCACTGGGCTATCAATGCTATCAGTCAAGAAGAAATCATGTATGTCTCCTCACATTGTTGAACTATAATACACGTTGGGAAGATATTTACTGAAATTGAGGAAAAGAAAACTGTGATAAAACACAAAAACTTACGTTTCTTGGCCTTGGCACTCTTTGCTTTTCCAATTGCAGAAAATATCTGGTCTCTCGTCCCCTTATGCACACGTGCACATTTGATGATGGCATCTGCATACTTATCAATACCCTTCTGTTGGGCCTTGCAAATGTCTTGTTCTGTCAAGCGGTGGAACTCTGTCAGTATCTGCATGTATTATAACAATAAGAATTTAAACTCCCTTTGTTGCATTAGCTGTTGTTTGTTGCATTTGCATTGCATGCCACCTATAGCTGGCATTGAGTTTTGGTGCATGATCAGGGTTGTCACCAGCCAAAATTCAATGCTGCCTAAATTTGACGAGATTTGAATCAAAATAATGAATCATGTTGCAATAGAGGCATTTTGTAGCTGTTTTTAAGACAAATACTTTCAATTTGGCATATTCTAGTGCTATTCGGCAAGGTTTAAATTCCCTTGAGTGCCAGTTAATTTGGCTGAGTGATGGTAATTAGTACCGACCAGTGCCGACCAGCATAGTGACAACTATGGGCATGATTGTTAGAGCAATTGTGCTTTCGGGCATCCTTTGCCTTAGGTATGCAATGGGGCACAATTATCCTTCTCGTGTTCGCTCACTGTGGAATTTAACAAAAGGATTAACAATAGGAAAAATTGGTATCAAATTACATTTATCCTATTATAATATAATGCGGTATTAAATCTTATCTAAATATTTGAATGTAAATGTTGTGAAACCATTTAACATGCACATAATTTACCTCATCCTTATCAAACAAGCAGGGTAGGTAGTCGATATTTTGTCAACCTTCCACAGTTTGTTCACTATCCCATCTCGTCTGTCAGCAATGTGAGGTCTGTCAGCAATGTGAGGTCCATAAGCATGCTAATCTTAGTAGTATCTTGCCTCAACTTTCGATTTTCAACCTGCATCAGTTGAATGTGCTTCTCTATTGTTGTATCATCTTCGCCCGCCGGCCGCTTAGTAAGTAGTGCGTAACTCCCCCACTGGTTACTCGGCCTATTCTTTGCAGTATCTGTAGGTTTTGATGTACTTTTAGAAGGTTTGGCTAACTTGGCTGGTGGTTTTGCATGGCCATTATCGTTCTCATGCCGCTTTTGTTCATTTCTGCATTTTTGTGACAAGGTATTTTTCAAATAGTTCTGAAATAAAAATGCAATGTAAAACACATTTTAATTTAATTTTGCCCTAGTATCTTCCATTCATCTCCAGTTAAACGAATCATTATAACTTATAAGACAATCCTAATGTGAAATTCATGCATTTGATAGCGTTTCGAGTTTCGATGATATCACAGATGGCTTCTTACTTATTTGTTTCATGTTTATTCAAAATAACCTTGAATACCACCCATGGCTTGCTGCGTGATGCATAGTTATGACCTCCCTGATTCAATTGGTGGTGATTTTTAACCAAAATACAAAAAAGTGAAAAGCCCTAATATACCATCGGAAATGCGTTTAGTTTTCATTTTTACTGATTTCTTTTGAAGTAATCTGACAGAGGGTTTCCATGTATACCATCAATCTAAACAAGGTTAACAAAATTTAATTTAATTTTTTGAGAAATCTCTCTGTGCCCCTTTAAGTGACAAAAACATACTTCCTTTACCTCAGTGACTAGATATCAACTGTGTACAAGCATCTACACTTGTGTAATCAACTTTACGTGTGCGATTCAATACTGCAACAAGCCAAATATAGTCCTACATGATCGGCTATAATCGCTACCGAATGTTGCTGAACTCATTTACTGTTAATTTTCACAGGTTTTACATAGGATTTGGATGGCTTCAAAACTTGTATTTGCCAATAAAACTGCTCAAAACAGTAACACACACTTTCTTCACCTAAACAATGGGGGAAATGTTGGTTGAAATCTTAACCATAAACTCTACCCCCAACTTTTTCAATGTGGAAAATTGACCCCAAATATTGCCCCGATCACCCGGGATTTGATCCAGGAACCTCCAGGACCTGGCGAACGATTCCCCACTACACCACGGGTGTGGTGTTAAGGCTAGAACCCTACCATATATTTAACCCTAAGGCAAAAAAAAAAAATGACTTGCCCTTTCCGACCGACCCGAATTTTCGGAAATCTAGGGTCGCTATTTTTTTTCTTCCAAATTTAAAATTTAAAAAAAAAAATTGAAAGAAGTACATAACAATAAAGAAAAATGAAAACGTGTTTTTGAGTAGTATCTGCTTGTTTAAAAATTAAAATTAAAAAAAATACAAAAAATCCGACCGTCCGACCCAGACTCTGGCTCTGAAAGGGCAAGTCAACTTTTGTTGTTGTTGGCCTAACTCTACCATAAACCCCAAAATACCACGACTGGGCACGTTGGTACCACCCGGCGTGGAAGTTTTTTGATGAAAAAATGGACCCAGCCCATATAGTTTGCGCAATATACTGCGCAAACTAGCCTTGACAGCCGTGGTGTAGTGGGAAATTCTTCGCCTCTGGTGCGAGAGGTCCCTGGATCAAATCCGGTGGGGGGGGGGGGGGGATATTTTTGTCGATTTTCCAAGTTGAAGAAAAAATTCTGAAAAAAGTGGGGGGTAGAGTTAGGGTTAATGAATGATATTCTGTATGCTTATTGCTAGGTCACTCTTACAAAATTTGAGCTTTTTATATTTCTTCAAATTCAGATTTGTAATTAAAATTGTGCAGAACTACAATATTGGAGAACAGTTCATAATGGATGTAAATACATGGTGTCTGCATGAACCAACCGAATAAACTAACGTTTAAAACTTTAAACAAACAAATACTTACAAAGTGTACTTGGTCATTTCATCATATAAGGATTCAATCAATTGAATTTTGGAATGCGGAAGGGAACTGGCCACCGACTTAAAGAAACCTTTCTCTTACTTGCAACAGTACATGTAGTCCTGAAATGTAGAGAGAAAAATGCTTCAGAACATGGTATCAACATCAACACTCTCCAAATCAACCATTTGATGCTCTGCTCCATACTATTAGTTATTCACGAACACTTTTAGTTTCCCCCTGCTTGTTCACAAAATATGGACAAATATTTACGGTCTGGGGCTCTGATGGGGCTGAATGGAATACAGAAAGAAGAAAAAAATACCGGGGAACTCATAATGTAGGCTATTTATTTATTTTTTAAATTCTCAAAAAAGTTCAATTTTGTTATAAAAACAAATCCAAAACAAATCCAAAAAATTGCAACAAAAAATTAACAAAAATACAACAAAAATATTTACAAAAATTCTCAAAATAAAGAGGACAACATTTAAAAAAAAAAGTCTCTACTGCATTTTGTGACTGCTTTACACATACAATCAGCATATTAATAACACTTTAAGTGTATTCGTGCAGTGTACTGTAAGCTTTAATGTGTTAAAGAGACCTCTAGTGACATAATGTGCAGAATAATAGGTTTATTACAAATGCATTGAAAGAATAAGACGGAAGAATCTCAATGCATAATAATGCTAAAAACTGGTCAAGTCATGCAAATTTTAGGTAAAAAAAGGTTTACTTTCATGATGTCCAGTTGCTTGTGTTTGGTTATTTATAGGCATCAGTGAATACATCCCAGCCCAATTCGTACTACTTTGCTGGATTTAAAAGAGGTAAACAGGAGTTTTCCCCATATTTTTGCTACAAAATCGTCAAACAAAGGGCACCCTCTATAGGCCATGATATGAACATTCCTACCTATAGTGTGATTAAAAATTGAACGAACATCACGCATGCAGCACAAAGATGATCGCGCCCGAAAATGTCACGCTCATGGTTATCCGCGCTTCACGCAATGTATGCAAAACACTGCTTCAATATGTTCGTTCAATTATAAATCCGCCTATTATTAGTAGTCCAGTAGTACTAGTATAGGCATGATCATAAAATGTTGAAAATAAAAAGATGTCTTTGAAAATGGAATAGGGCTACATGGAAACAAAGTACTTTACAATACAAAATGATGGTTCAACACCTCCCTGGTTCAACCATGTCTGCAGGCTGAATAATCAAAAAGTTATAACCAAAAAACTGGTCAAGTCATGCACATTTTAAACCATTTTAGCTTAAATCGGCTTTACTTTCATGTTGTCTAGTTGCTTGTGTGTGGTTAGTTTAGACATCAGTGAATACATCCCAGCCCGCTTCTTCCTTTTTGGCTGGATTTAAAAGAGGTAATCACTATCAGAGTTTTCCACAAATTCAGACGACGCTGGACACGGGTGTATTCACGAGTATTCAGGTTAACATGCGAACGAGGTTACGTGATCAAGTGAATGGGACGAACGCTTGACAACGGTTTACATTTTAAAAAAAAGGTACTGACACTGCAGGTGGTTAGCCACCCACAACGGTTTTGGATTGGAAAATTTTTCTTCTAACCTATGATAAATTTTTCAAAATGATTAGATCAACATTCGCGATTACGTGTTATTCCAATACGAATTCAAAATTTAGGTTTCTCGTGTCCATCGTCGTCTGCACCAAAAAAAAATTAAATGTCGCCCTCTATTATAGTCATGATAGTCAATGATATGAACATCTCTAACTAATACTGTCTAGTCCGGCAGAGAAAACAGTGTATATTTCCTTGTGAATCACAATATATGACGGAATAAACCGTATAGTCTACTTCATGAATTTGACATTTATTACGTCTTTATAAATAATATGTAATGTTCCGGTGTATGGTTGGAACACAGCGCTACCTTCAATCAACCAATGCAAAGCTTCCAAATTCTGAATCAGAAGCAAAATTCATGAAAATGACTTGATCCCATTCCTAGCAGGTGTCCGAATTGTCCAGCCCTGGCAAATTTGCCAGTGGACTGGCATGGCAAATATGCCCGCTAAGTGGGCATATTTGCCAGTATTTACAGTTAATCCAACAGTAGCGCTTCTACTCAAAAAATGGCATATTCTACCCTTCATATATCAATTGTTTAACTTACCTAAATATTTTGTGTCGCTTCAAAAAAATTCTTGGTTGCGTTTTGCCAGAAAAATGATGACATTTCAGTCATTTTGTGGCAAGTGGACATTTGCCAGTATTTACAGTTAATCCAAAAGTAGCGCTTCCACACACAAAATTACATCTTCTATCCTTCATATATTGATAGCTGAACTTGATACCAAAATATTTTGCGCGGCTTCAAAACAATTCATGGTTACCGGTACGTTTTACTAGAAAAAAGATGCAATTTCAGTCAATTTTTGCAAAAACTATTTTTGAAATTTCATTTTCAAGCTTTCATTGAAAGTGCACTATTACATTAACAAACAGGGAATCCTCTACGCTTAGGAGAAGAAAAAAAGTTGTGTTGCCGGTTGTCCTCAAGTGCCAAAAATTTAAAATCGGATCGGTCGGTCGGTCGGATATTTTTGTTTGTTTGAAAATATTTTTCAATTATTTTATTTTATTAACTTTTTTGGCTGAAATATATATATTATGCTTTTTAACGTCAAGACAAAATTGGTATAGGCCCATCATGTCAATTGAACTAATGTTTCTAGTGTGACAATAGTCTAAATAAACATTTATTTAAGCTTACTTATTCATTTCAAGCAAGAAATAGTAACATTTAGACACTTTTAATCAAATTTAAATCTAAAAAAAATTGTAAAAAAATGTGACCCTAGTTTTTACGATTTTAGGGTCGGTCGGTGAGGGCAACACAACTCTTTTTTGGGCGTTATTGTGTTCTTATTGGTGTACACACATCAATCCCCACCCACATGCACAAACCCACTCAACCCCAACCACAAACCTACTCCACCTTCCCGCAGTGGAACAATTTATCACCATCTATTCGTATTGATTTAGAAAATATGTCACTCAGTCAATTCAAATCCTCTATCTCCACTGTAAATTATCATTGAAGAATCATAATTTGTATTATATTTAAACACTGTAACATTTGCTATTTGCATGTATTTATGTATGTATCGAAATGAGGGCCTGCTTGGAAAGCAGTGAAAGTCACTGAAGCATATATATTACCCTCAATAAAGAAAGCATAAATAAAAATAAATCTAAACCACCCCTACAACCTCCCCTCCCCACCCACCCCCATGCCACCACAGACTCCCTCCCCTTCACAATTTCTACAAACCCCCTCCCCACCAATAAACCCCCTCCCCTTCCCATCCCCACCACAAACCCCCTCCCCTCCACAAACCCCACCACAAACCCCTCCCCTTTCATTCACAAAACCCCTCCCCCACCACAAACACTCTACCTCACCCCACGGCCTACCCTCCCCACCGCACCACAAACCCCTCCCCCACCACAGACACCCTACCCACCTCCCCCACCACAGACACCCTACCCACCCCACCCCTAGACCAATCTTCCCACCCCATGCATCCACGCCACCATCCCCCTTCGCCACCATACCCCTTCGCCACCATACCCCTTCGCCACCATACCCCTTCGCCACCATACACCCTCTCCCCAGGGCCATCCCATTTGCCACCACAAATCCCTGCCCTCCACCACAACCCAGGCGCGTACCGCGGCATGTGAGCCGGGGGGGGGGCAGAAGTATGTCGTCCCGGTAGTGGCGTATCGTCCCGGTAGTGGCGTAAATTTGCGTAAAAGGTTGCCCCAAATTTTTTCCCAGTCAGTCACCTCGTGAATTTCACGTAAGTGTGGGGGGGGGGGGGGGGGGGGGGTTAGGGTCAAAAAAACGTAAGTGTGGGGGGGGGGGGGGTTAGGGTCAAAAAAATTTGCACGGTCAAAAAAATTCGCACGGTCACAAAATTTCGCACAGTCACAAATTTTCATACGGTCACAAATTTTCGCACGGTCACAAAATTTCGCAGTCCAAAAAGCACAACAGTCAACAAATAATGCCAAGTCCTCAGTGTTTTATGTCATTTTTTTTCCTTATGCAAATTTAGCGTCCCGGTATTGGGAATTTAGCATCCCGGTAATTGAAGCAGGGGGGGGGGCAATTGCCCCCCCCCCCCGGTCGGTACGTCACTGCCACAACCCCTCCCCACCACTAACCCCCTCCCAACCACAATCCCCCATCACTAACCCCTTCCCAATCACAAACACCCTCCCTATACCCCACCTCACACCAAACCCCCCTATTACAAAAATCCCATGGTATCGATTATCGTTGCGCCGCCCATCACAAGACAAAACTTTTGCTTGACCCAAAATCACAGAATGTTCTTCATCTCTTCAACAAGTATCAGAAGTTGCTTTAAATTCAAACAGGAAATCAAACATAAACCTAACCTCAACAGATTTTTACTCCATTGGAACAATTATTTTGGGTTTCAAACATGAAAAATAGTTAAAATTTATTACGCATTTTGTCTTGGTGGGAGAATTTGGCCACTAAATCGGTGGCCAAATTTGGACACCTGCTAGGAATGATCGCCGGACTTGAATTTGATGTGCAGGTTTTGATTTTAAATCCTCTACAGCACCATGGACCATGTCATGCAAGGCTACACCTGGCTGGTTGAATATCACACAAGTATGTTTTATGAAATATACATAAATATCGTTTTAAAAACTTACCTTGTTTGACTGCATACCGGTACACGGTCGGACTGCAACACAACAACAACAAACGGACGGGCGGAGACTTGCGTGTGAATGGTGTGCCTAGGCTATCCCATAATATATTTTTCTTTCGACCAATCACGATTTTTTTAGCGTCTTTTACTCACTTGCAAATGAGTAAATGAGTAAATTGACTCACGTCACGTTTTTATGTGGGTCAATTCAAATGGGTCAGACTGCACGTGACCCATCTTACGTGAGTCAACGTGTCAAGGGACCCATTAAAATGCATTGACCCATCTTACGTGGGTCAATTCAAATGGGTCCGAACGCACCTACTCATCACAGGTGTGTCGCTTCGCTGGGACACGGTCACTTGACACAGATAGACGGGTAATGTGAGATGACCCACTGCAAATGAGTCACTTGACCCATCTTTGACCCAGAAAAGTTTTCTGTGCGTTAACGTGATTCATAAACGTTATTAACGTGAATGAAGTGTAACGTGACTGAACTGTTTTTAATGACTATAGTGAAGTGTGCTTAACGTGAACGTGAATGATGTGTTGATTTTTAAACACGAACCTGAAGTGTGATTAACGTGAACGTGACGTGAAGTGATGTAGTATTAGACACAAGCCCTTCACCTCCATGATAGGGTAAATAATCTAGAAATTAGAGTTAATAATTTTAGTTATCTATTTACATTACAGTAAAACAACTTTATTTAGCGAATTAGCATTTTGTCAACTTTTTGCGGCAATTTAATTTAACTACTTTATATCATTTTCCTATTATAACCATTATATAATTGGTGGCAATTTAATTTGGCGAATGGGATCTCCTAGCGAAATTAGCAAAATTAAGTTATTTTACGGTATTGAGACTTGAAAACTTACTGTTCAGCAGACTTCTTCAATGTACATCGTTGTGTAAAAATGCGATCTGTCTGGTGCTCACTAACTGATACGGCCTTATAGGCGTTAGTGTTTCTACGGCTGAGTGCACCTTGGATCCGTTGATAAACCATATGAAATTCAAATATTTAATTGAGGGATCATTCACAAAGAATATGACGCAGAGATATGATAATGCTTCATGATTCAAAATGCCAGCCTTCTTCATACACCCTTACATGCAATCCCCCACCTCGGCTGCTCAATGGTGGTTGGATGTATAGCATAAAACCGGAAATGTTATGGTATTGTTTACATTTGGCGAAAACTTTCAGTCAGGGTGTGACTTGGGAGGATATTAGTGGACATTTGATTATAGATTAACCCCTAACAACAATTGTTTGTGATCGCTCCCTCATATCGTGAGAACTTTAATTTTCTAATTTATTGAACGTTATCTCATAATGTCATTTTTTGTATATTTTTGATGACCCTGATTAGGCTCAAATTAATTTATCTATTTACATTTCAAGTTGCACTTTAGAATGTTACTCAACGCAGACGCAAGTCCATTGATGGTAGAAATGTAAATATACAGAAACACAATATAGTTTCGCATGTTATCTTCTATCCAGTTACCTCTGGTACCAAAAGTATGAAGTCCATTGTCACACCACGCCCACTACCATCAATGACAACTCAAATCACATGTGCACTGAGATATTACAATCAAGGGGGTCTAGGTTGTTCAGATATCAACATTTAGTAATTTTGACAAAAAAATGAGATATATTATAAGCATAGTAGAAAACTGCTAAGTCTCAGCTTTGAAATGCTTTTTGTTTGAGTAAAATCGGGTTTTAATGTTTGATTAATTGAACTTAGGTGTGTCAAAAATATGAGGTGTTTCGTATACATTTAATGTAGAAAGCGCTCACCCTGCGATAGTTAGCATATTCACTTTTAATAATTTTTGGATCAAAGAATTGCAACATTTGATCAAATGTATTTGTTACAATAAGTGCGCATAATAATTCATAAACATTTGAAGGTCAACGACATTTCTTATGTATTTCTTAATTTTCCTCACCCGACTTTTGAGCAATCTATCTTTAAATGATGATTAAATCAATGATAAGTAGAAATGTATCCCAACTGAAAGTGGGGGATGAAGAAAAAAGGGGGGGGGGGGGGGAGAATTGGAGAATAACGACGTTTCGACTGGATATACCAGTCTTTATCAAGTTTAGTAGAGAGCAAGACAAAAGTATATGCTATAAGCATATACTTTGACGCCCTCATATATGAGTACGGTCATAAGGAATATGTAGACCAATTTTGACGATCCTAGGTCATTTTGCACTAAATTGCAAGGGCGTTTTAAGTGTAAATCACGTTTTGACCCCTAGTGACCCCTCTGTGGCCTGTGACCCCAAACTGTGAGGAAATTCATATAAGGATCAGGTAGGGGGTCCTACTGACCAAGTCTGGTGATCGTAGCATATATGATGTAGGAGAAGAAGCATTTTGTATGGTGGGTTTGCCAGAAAGAAACGGCAGAGATAGAGAACCTTGATTTTAAAGAAACGGCAGAGATAGAGATATTACATGACACATACGCCTGTGATATGTGACCATACATGTACATATTTGTGTATTTATAAACATAATAGCATTTTTAACCTTAAAACACATGACACAAATCAGTATCACTTGTACTGACTAATAATTTGGTCTACATTTTTATAAAGGAAAAAGAACAATGCCAAACAAGTGTGACATTGGTAGGCCAAAAGGGGAAAACTTGCCAACTTCCCCCTTTTTTATTTCTTTTTTTATTGGCACGTACAATCAAGGAGCGAAATTAATGCACGACACCCCGATCCATAGTGACGTCACATGGTTGAGGGCGGCCTGATAAAGCAACCTTTACCCATCGACATTTAAATGTAACAACTTATTATAATATTATCGATTGAAATCACAATAACCATGGCCTAATCTAAATCGCCCGATCCGCTGAACAAGCTCGGTACGAAGTGAAGACAATTAACCATCGAAGCGCTATAGCCAATAGTATAATGTAGAATCGACGGATATCGAGATATTGACATGCATAATATAATGTGTATTTGACCTGTAGTTAACCATTCAACGTGATAGTAGCCGGCTGCGAAAAACTCGGGGAAAAACTCTCTTAAGAGCGAGAAAACGAGAAACGTAGAATTTGGCACCTGGTTCAATGGATTGGATAGCGCAATGCACAATTAACTTCATTGGCAATGCACAATTAACTTCATTGCCCGGCTAAAGTAACGCGGGCCAATACCGTGTTGAATCCTAACCGGTCCATGTGAATGACTCAAATAAATAGACCTCCAGTCCATATGCCTTGATCAAAAGGTCAAATCCCCCATAGGCCTAATGTACGTCATGTTGTATGCATATGGATCGTTAGAACAGGTAAACGTAAGTCATTCACTGATCTTTAAAGGGAGTGGTGGAATAGGTAGATGTACATTATTGGAGAGCTTTCAAGACAACACTGGAACAGGGAAGTGTACGTTATATTGGGAGCTTTCAAGGCAACGCTGGAACAGGAAAATGTACGTTATATTGGGGAGCTCTCAAGGCAACGCTGGAATAGGGAAATGTACGTTAGCACCAATCTTTACAAGAAAGGGTGGTTCAGGGTATCATACGTCTTCAACTGTTCTAATTTCAAATTTACGCTACCGTCATTTTCACTTACGTACAAAGCGTACGTAACTTTTACCCCTCCCTCTCGAAGTTACACGCAATAACTTGCGATATATTCCTGACCTGAGAACTAGTAAGGCACTTACATTTGTTGTACGGAAGGCCGTTAACTACTGACCTGTAACATTACATGGGAATGACCTACGAAGATAATACTTATTTGTACTTAAAAATAAAGTATAATGTGTATCAAAATGCGCGAAATTTAAAAATAACATACTGTATTAATGGGTTGTGTACTTTCATTTATGTATTTGATGAATGTTTTGTTAGGGGGTATTCTTTTTTTTCTTCTCACTCATTCAAAATCGCCATTCAAGTTGGTACGCCTATACGCCTTGACAAATGTTAACCTCTCCCTCCCTGCTACGGACGCTTTAACTCAAAGGCAAAAATAATGGACAACCCCTTCTCGGCTTGCCGATATATGACAAGGTTATTCGTTCCGCCCCTATTATCATGATTATGTTTACCTGTTCTTTCTCGTCAACTTTCATGACTTAGTAGAATCCCTTGGGTTTACTGGCACATTGGTTGTGTCTTCGGGGGATCGTTTTCGTTTCCGTAGTGGCCACATTCTAATCATGCAATTCAGCCCTGGCATGGGCGCAATGGAACATGGCGGCTTTAACGATTCGGTTGTGCTGTAAAAATCAAATATACACATGAAGAGTTGGCATAAGTATAACAATCCCATGCCAAAATCTTCAAACCTTTTATCAAAAAAAAAAGACCGGCTTGATTTTTGAACTGGTTTGTTTATCATTTTGATACTCAGCGCCGCACAAAAAAATGTTTCAAATAATATCTAGGCCTACTACTTACCAATTCCAAAGCATGTTCAGCACGGAGTTGGATCGATCCTTAGTCAGTGGTTGTGCGGCGGGCCAAAGCAACACCCGTAATAATGCACGTTTAAATCTCGATACGACTCTCTACCACGTCTACAGCTGAAATGTCACCATCGACTAATTTCTCAGCTTTTTAAAGACATTTACACATGTCGTTATCTTATCAGTTCTCTTTTATTTTGTTAAAAAATTACATTTTTGGTCAATAATTTCAAAACTAAAAATGTTTATGTAAAAATTTTAATAAAAAAAGATCCTAGAGAAGTGTCTTTAGATGATTTGTGTGCAATGTGGGACATTTTTTTAACAAACCTGATTTTGTTACATTCTCCGAAAAGTTTGAGCCAAAAAAGTGATATTTTTTGGCTCAAAATTTAAAAATTCTTAATTCTAAATAACAAACATGGGTCAACTAGAGAACAGTCATTATTAGTGTATTCCATTGTTTCCATACCTACAACCTTCTATTATTGTACAGGCTGTAACAAAAAAGTTATACAGTTTTGAAAAAAATATTAAAAATATCTCCCGTAGAATTTCTGTTTAGAGTTTTAAAAACTTGCAAGGGGAATTTTCTTAGCTTTCGAATAAGCTTTGTTTCATGACAATCGGTGGTCGGTAAGCAGAGATATGATCAATTGTCTATAGTAGTCATGAAATCACCTGGGCCACTTTTGGTTTAATCAATGGTAAAAATCACTTGGATGAATATGAATGGAATCGAACCAGGAACAAAGCAGTTGAGCGCTCTTGTTAGACAACAATAGTTCATTTCAAGTGATAACAGTATTACAAAGAAGGTTAGGTCTTTACAAATATTATTTATTTATTTTATGAATTTATTTATTCAAAGGAAATAAAACTATTTGAAAAAGAATTATAATGTTCAATTTTATGTTCCTGGCATGATACCCTAATCATTTAATTTATACAAGATATAAGATTGTATGATATTGTGAAAGTGGCCCAACCCGATTTCTAGACGACTTAGTAGATTAGTCATAAATTTTGAACGCAAGTAGTTACAAAGACCAAATAAAATGATTCTGGTAGCCAACACGGAACTTAACACAGAGTGTTAAAGATTTTGACATTGCATGATTTTAACATTGGATTAAAAATAAAATTGCGATTGTACAACTTTTTTTACAGTCTGTATGTAAATAAGTGTCATACCCATAACTTCTTGTTCCTACTACAACAACATTCTAATACGTTCCCGACATTTAAGCCCAATACTATATTACTGCTCCAAATAGTCATGTGCAATTTTTAGCTATATCAATCAGGATATTTTAAAGCCTGTCTTAATCTCAAAACATGTCTTAATCTCAAAGCATGGCACCAACGGGTTATTCCACATTCCGTCCGTCAAATATGCAGACCATCATCGTTCCCAAATTCCAACTGTAAAGTGTATCTCTCCTCTTTAGCTATGTTCAACGCTAACATTTCTTGAGAACCTGTGTTACTGTTAGCCCATTTGTAAAATAATAATACTCATTTAACAAATATTATATCATAATGTTTACATTTATTTGTTTACAACTTTTATGCCGTAGTGTTTTTGTACTCAACACCAGTGACTAAGAAGCAATAACTTATACTAAGGAAGCAGTTCCATTTGTACGCGATAAAAATTGCGAGAATGTTCCGGGGCCCCGATGAGTTTTTTATCAGGCCCCGATGAGATTTTTTGCGCGTACAGTTGCGAGAAGCAAAGGATTATTTATCGAGTAGCGTATTACTGCTTGTTTAAATATAACGAAAGATAAGTGGTCGGTATGTAAATAGAGCTTCGGGCTATTTATTCTAGTTGTAAGGTACAAATTCAGCATTTCATGTTTTTAGAGATAATGTTATTGATTATGGATGTTTAACGTAAATTGTATTATCCTCGTGTATTTGCTAAACAATGTCCCGCTCTTTTTGCTAAACATACCCCAGGGTATGGCAGAGGCCTCGTATCGGGCCCCGATGTCTATTTTATCGGGGCCTGATGACTATTTTATCGCGAATCAACTTGAAAAACATCGGGTCCAAAACATATCAGGCCCCGATATTTATCGCGTATAAATGGAACTGCTCCCTAACAAAGCAATGTTCCCATAAATTATTACTTTGGGTGCAATTTTTCCAAAATATAGGATGACAGTTTTTCCCTAACAAGCTGCTAATGCAGTAATCATTTTACTTTAGGTAGAGAAAATCCAATATTATGTCAACTCTATTTAACATTTGAATTGATTTTATGTTTCCATCACATGCCATTGAAGCAATACACAAATAATTATCCTATGTGACAAAGCAGTACAGATATCTGATCATCCACCTGTAAATTGCACATTTGTCACACATATTGTGTACAGTTGCAAAACATTTCAATCAAACGTTATAACATTTCAAAGACAATACATCACCTTCAATCTCATGTTTCAGGGTGTGACCTTTCACCACTCTTACATCACGTTTTCCAGTCCAGGCAAATTACCTAATTTGAAAATCGATTTATTTCCTAATCTGGAAATGCAGTGATATTGTAATTTTGCAGATATTTAGTTTTGTGAATCATGAAAATGTTTCATTTCTGTGGATACCTAATTTTGGCGAATCGAAACCATACAAACATATCATTATAATTACACTGCAATTTTTGAGTAGGCCTACCTACTTAATTTCGCGAATCTGAGCCCTTGGTATTTTCGCGAAATTAAACGTTTCACGAAAGTAAGTAGTTTTCTACTCCGGGATACTTTATTTTAAAGGCATATTATGTGATCTTTTCCAGAGGGCGCCCTCTATTCATTATTTTTTTTAGAAAGTAGATTTTCTTGCAGATTTACATTTCCGATCATAAATCATACATACATTCCAAGTTACAGAGCGATACGATTCCTAATTACCTCAAAATCATGGTTTTAGAGTGAATTTAGAGTGAAAAATATAAAGTGTCCGGATTCGGACAGTTTATTTTCACTCTAAAACCATGATTTTGAAGTAATTAGGAATCGTATCGTCCTGTAACTTGGAATGTATGCATGATTTATGATCAGAAATGTAAATCTGCAAGAAAATCTGCTTTCTATTTTTTTTTCGATGTTGAGGGCGTTCCCTGGAAAGATCACATAATATACCTTTAAGGTACCAGAGTCGGCTATTTGAAATGTCCATAATATTTCCCCAACATAACCTATCCATTTGATATTCATACCATGAACTATATATGGGATTACGCTTCATTTGACGTATTGTTCGTGACGTCACGATGACGTCATCAATTTTTATGAAAAAGAGCAAAATTACCTTAAAATCGTATTAGGCTCTACTTAGGTAATTCTGATTATTTTCTAGTATTCAGGAGTTAAATAACAAGTTAATACACACAGGATCCAGTTGTTGTTTTATTTAAATTCAAACCCATATTCTTTATTTTATCCATTTTTCCCCAAAACTGATTATTTTACCAAATTTGTTTACACATTTGACTACAGGAAAACGCCACCACTTATCAGCATACTTTAAACATTGATGTGTAGCTTGGAACATTCCTAACAACCACCAGTTTTTCTATTAAATCATATCATCCTCAAACTCTTGTAAAATATCCTCAGAATCCTACCAACATTTTGCAAACATATTTGTTTTTAAACTTGGCCCAAAAAGTCCCAAGATTCTCGCTATTCCTTGTCCAAAATGAATATTCTTTTCACCCTGCTGTGTATAATATTTCTGTGCTTCATATTGAAATAAAATGTATACCGTCCAACCCTATGAAAGTAGCTTACCGCCAAGATTTCTGAACCATATGATTGATCAAATACTCATTTTGATATAAACAAAGCCCCTAAGTTGCTTGAAAAGAGCTTATCACCCAATTAGTGTGGAGACAATGGTGTGACAGCGGCACACAGCTGTTTATTGAAATCATAACAAGGACCACTTCATTTTTTGAAGGGGGTTGCCAAATTGGTAGTCTTTTTGGGCTACTTATGGAGCCCGCTATAAGGCTACTTTTAAACCCAACATGTTTATATGACACTGCTCTCTTTTATTAAAGACAAATTGAGGGCTTCTGTTGTCATGAATTGGGCCCGGAATTGGGAAGGCTAGAATGAAATCAGCTGAGCAGTGAAATGTAATCAACTTTTATGGCCTAACTTAGCCAGCCATCCAATGTGCATGCTTGTGGAGTGGAGGGGCATTAGAAGAGGGAACAGGGATAAGCTCTTTATGGTGGGAGAGTGATAATGGATTGTATAATGGATTGTACAATACTGTAAATAGTGTGTTAACAAAATAATTGTTGAATGTCAAAAAAAAATTAAATTATAGTAGTTATTATACAATGCATTTTTTGTTCTGGACATGAGGTTTTAGTAGACATGGACAATGGACATTCTCCTCATAGTCTCATAGTCATTAGGCTAATGGAAATCAAATCAAAATAGATTAGGATTTTAAATACTAACAAGATTAAATAATTTGAAAATATTTAATACATTTCATTGATTTGAAAATAGTGATTTTAAATTTAGACACTTTATGAAGCTAGCTAAAGACTCATCAAACCTTTCATTCAGACCGTTCACCAGCACAGCAGTGGGTAGGCATGCATGCAATGTGATATGCCTATTCCCATGGATACTAACTGCATGTGTATGAATGATCTCCCCTACTGGTTGTAGTGGAGTGGCCCATAGCATGACCACATATATTATGTAATGTGGTGTCTAGTAACATTTGACCTTGTTCCAAAAGTGTGCTCTATAAACAAGAGCTCAAGGGAACTTTGTTGGCAAATCATGCTTAAATAACAGATAATTTACTAAAAATAATGACCGAGGCGTTTATAAAGTGATCGGGCCGTTTTAAAAACAAAGGAATTAATTCATGTATCTACTTATTTAATTACGCAATAATTAGTTGATAAGTGGTCGTCGGATAATCATTTTTTGCTATTTTTCTTTTTTTTAGCAAAATTTTGCTATTTTATTAATAAAATAAATCATGTGTTTAGTTATTAAATCAGTAAACCATGTACAATGCATGGATTTCCAGATCAGGTAATCGATTTCCAGATATGATACATTTCCAGATCTGGTCATTTGCCCGGATTCTTCAAAGTTACCTCTTTTGTCTTTTGTAAGACTCTTCTTATAGCCCAACAGATATCTACGCATTTAATGAACTGAGGGATTATAAATCAAACTGGTAACTCTCTACAGAGAGCTGTGATGGGCCAATCAATTGGTTCACTGCAACTCAGAAAATATTCATAATACAAGTAGAAACAAATGGGCAGGGTTAAAAAAAAAGCCAATAAAAGTGACGTGTCACAGGAATAAGATACAAGCCCAAACATATTATAGAGAACAACAAATAAAAGAAAAAGTGCCAAAAATGTGATTTTTTTTGTTGATTTTTGTTAAACTTCAAAATCATATTTTTGGCACTTTTTTAAAAAAATGTAAAAACTAAATATTTTTATATATAAAAAAAACCTTCCTAGAAAATTGTCCTTTTGGTGCATTTTCAGCATTTTTTTACCAATTTACCAACAACTGAATCAGCTACGTTTGCAGCAAATTTTGAGCCAAAAGTGATTTTTTTTTTTAGTTTGATCAAATTTGAAAGAAATCAGAATTGTTAGTGAAATTTGATAACAAAAATGGATTATCTGACTCATTTTGTGAGATTCTCAATTTGATGGGGTATTTAGTAATGCCTGCCAATCTGCCATCTGTCTGGGTTCCACAGAATGTATGGGATCGTTTCTACACAATTAAACACCTTAAGACTTGTCATTATTTAGATGATACTGCTTTATTCAATAGGCAACGGTAACCTCAAACATAGGTTCCGACCTACAAAGTGTTAGTAATAAGGGAGGTGTTAACCTCCCTGGTAATATCATACTGTTGTGTGATGCCAAACTCGGCACCCTGTTGTCTCGTTGAGAAGCCAAGACGCAACTCCTCTATACTCTGTTTGGCCATCTCGAGACAGTGACGTAACTGAACATGCGCAGCTTTTACGCACGCGTGTGAATCTTCCGCCTTTCAACGCTCGTGTTTGTACGCCAGCGCCGCGAGTATGCGCGCGCATGTGATGCAATTAGTAGAATACGCGGTTACGTCACTGTCTCGAGATGGCCAAACAGAGTATAGGCTACCACAAGGTAGACCAAAACAGACGTGGATAAGAATGATCCAAAAACAATTGCAAGAACTAAATATTGACTATACAAACGCAGAAAATCTAGCAGAACTGGCCAGTGACAGATATACCTGGCATTTACTAACTGATAAGTGAGGGCGCCATGTCAACAAAGACGTAATGCGTAACTGATGATGATGATGACAACTATACTCTGTTTGGCCATCTCGAGACAGTGACGTAACTGAACAGGCGCAGCTTTTACGCACGCGTGTGAATCTTCCGCCTTTCAACGCTCGTGTTTGTACGCCAGCGCCGCGAGTATGCGCGCGCTTTTATGTGATGCAATTAGTAGAATACGCGGTTACGTCACTGTCTCGAGATGGCCAAACAGAGTATAGTATGGGAGGAGCTATCGCAACATCATCAACAACATCAACGAACTTAAAACTAAGAACGTTTAACGCATTCATAACCAGCATCTTCCTTTATAATTGTGAACTATGGACAATGGACAAGAAAGCTGAACACAAAATCGACGTGTTCCAGAGATCGTTATTACGTAGAATGATGAAATTAAGCTGGCAAGACAAAGTAACTAATGAGGATATCAACGAACGAGTCAAACCAGATGGAGCAACTTAATAAGAACTAGGCGTATGACCTGGTTTGGTCATCTCCTAAGACTCCCAGAGAAAACCCCAGCTAAGATGTCCCTAGCAGAAATAGGAAGAAGTGTTAAAAGACCACAAGGTAGACCAAAACAGACGTGGATAAGAATGATCCAAAAACAATTGCAAGAACTAAATATTGACTATACAAACGCAGAAAATCTAGCAGAACTGGCCAGTGACAGATATACCTGGCATTTACTAACTGATAAGTGAGGGCGCCATGTCAACAAAGACGAAATGCGTAACTGATGATGATGATGATATCGCATGCCCAATTGATCATGTGACTAGGTCACTGACTACAGTGCCTTTAGTGTAAATGGAATAGGATAGGACGTCTTATAACATGATCAATTGCGCGTGATGCGTTCACCCCTTAAACATATTGATATTCCGTCACTCTTACAATTTCCTTTCCAAAAATGTATACTTTTATATACATCAAAATTTGTATACAGTGCCTATATACAAGATGACGCTTGCATGAGTCATCCAGTTATTCTCGTAAAAGTTGGTGAAATGTATAAGAAGTTATACCCTACCGACAGAACCGATACTGATACTGATACTGATAATGTTTTTAGGGTTGACTGTCCCCTTAAACCACTCGTGGCGTATACGGGGGCACTACACTAAATCCTTGCGCGTTCGGAGAAATACGGTACCTATATCAATTTGATCATCGTCCCAGGGGAAGCAAATAGAAGTAAATCTTGCTTATATGTTTATGAAAATGATAGAATAGAACCTCAGCATTGCTAATGTGGTCAAAAATCGTCGGAATCGAATACGCACGGGAGCCTAGGCTGCGGAAGGATATCGTTGCCGGAACCGGTGAGGAAGCGAAAATATCGGTTTAAAATGGTGAGGGCGCTGTTTAGGTGCCCGTAGCGAAAATGTTGATCTAGATGGGTCAAGAAAATCAAGTTTAAAATAAAATTCAACACATATCTAGCATATCTAATACATTCATGCGAAATAAAAACTTCCATCATTGTTACGTGGGGTAAAAATACGGTCTTGAAAAAGGGCCGAAACGCGTGTATTTCAATGGAGGAGTTATTTAGTGGTGTGCCCCCATACACTTCCGGGTTGACAAGCTGTGTGTTATGAGGGATGTGGGCTAACTTTAACCGGCTGATTTCTGTTTTGATCGTGAAAGTCGCCGTAGTTTGGGTTCAAGTTTCAGTTTTATTGCATATATTTTACCGACTGGTGTGCTTAGTTGGGTTAACAAGCGATACTACAAATAACAAAACCAATTACATCACTGTTGGCGTCTAACTACGGAATCATAATATTATTATTGCAGGTAGGTGAGGTACGTACATTTTATGTTCTATTTCATTCCTGGCAGAGTAAGCAGGTGTCCGAATTGTCCAGCCCTGGCAAAGTTGCCAGGCATATTTGCTAGGCATATTTGCCAGTATTTACAGTTAATCCAAAAGTAGCGCTTCCACGCAAAAAATGGCAACCCTTCATATATCGATAGCTGAACTTGATACCAAAATAATTTGCGTCGCTTCAAAACAATTTATGGTTACGTTTTACTCGAAAAAAGATGCAATTTCAGTCATTTTTTGCAAAAACTATTATTGAAATTTCATTTTCAAGCTTTCATTGAATCCCAAAGTAGCGCTTCCACACACAAAATGGCATCTTCTATCCTTCATATATCGATAGCTGAACTTGATACCAAAATAATTTGCGTCGCTTCAAAACAATTTATGGTTACGTTTTACTCGAAAAAAGATGCAATTATTATTACAAGATACTTATAAAGCGCATTTCCCATGGACCAATGCGCTGTACATAAAAACACAATCTAAAATACAATATAGTTACAGCATGCAACAAAATAATGACACATGATAAAATACATGACCTACTTATTACATCAGCAATTATGATAAAAACAGATATATAAATATACAATTAAGAAACCAAAAATATGCACAATGACTAGCAATTAATTTGGGAAAAGGTAGGTTTTTAAGAGCTTTTTAAAAGCTTTCACATTGGGAGCATCGCGTACATTATTTGGTAAGCTGTTCCACAACTTAGGACCATAAGCCGAAAATGATCTATCCCCATAAGCTCTTTTTGTTTTGGGGATTTCTAGTCGGGAAAGATCATTCATGGACCTAAGACCAGTACGGTTACACTTGTATTTGTGAAGCCTCCCCGGCCACCATTTTGGTCCGAGTTTATGGTGTGCAATGAATTGGAAGTAAGCGTCCCTGATTTTCGGCCCCGTTTTCCGGATTACCCCCCGGGGTAATCTGGAAAACGGGGACAGAAAACTATTAAAAAACTATTATTGAAATTTCATATTCAAGCTCTCATTGAAAGTGCACTATAACATTAACAAACAGGAAATCCTCTATGCTTAGGCAACAAAACAAAAAAAAATTGTGTTGCCCTCAAGTGCCAAAAATTAAAAATTGGGTCGGTCAGTCGGATGTTTTTTGGTTTTTTTTAAATATTTTCAATTATTTTATTTTATTTATTTTGTTGGCTGAACAATATATGCTTTATGTCAAGACAAAATTGGTATAGGCCTAGGAAGGCCCATATGTCAATTTAACTACATGTTTCTAGTGTGACAATAGTCTAAAAAACCTTTAAGCTTACTTATTCATTTCAAGCAAGAAATAGTAACATTTAGGCCCTAGACACTTTTAATCAAATTTAAATCTAAAAAAAAAACACCTAGTTTTTACGATTTTAGGGTCGGTCGTTGAGGGCAACACAACTTTATTTTTTGTTGGCCTTATTGTGTACCTCCCCCACCACAAATCCCTCTCACCCCATCCCACATGCACAAACCCACACAATCACACCTTCCCACAATGCCCCCTCCACATCTAAACTACCCTACAACCTCCCCACCCACCCCCATGCCACCATAACCCCCACCACAAAATCCCTCCCCTTCCCATCCCCACCCACCTTGCTTTATGTCAAGACAAAATTGGTATAGGCCTAGGAAGGCCCATGTCAATTTAACTATGTTTCTACTTTCTAGTGTGACAATAGTCTAAAAAACATTTAAGCATACTTATTCATTTCAAGCAAGAAATAGTAACATTTAGGCCCTAGACACTTTTAATCAAATTTAAATCTAAAAACAACAACTAGTTTTACGATTTTAGGGTCAGTCGCTGAGGGCAACACAACTTTATTTTTTGTTGGCCTTATTGTGTACCTCCCCCACCACAAATCCCTCTCACCCCATCCCACATGCACAAACCCACACAATCCCACCTTCCCACAATGCCCCCTCCACATCTAAACCACCCCTACAACCTCCCCACCCACCCCCATGCCACCATAACCCCCACCACAAAATCCCTCCCCTTCCCATCCCCACCACAATGTCCACAAACCCCCTCCCCTTCCCATCCCCGCCATAACCCCCCCCCTTCCTATCCCACCACAAACCCCCTCCCCTCCTCACCACAAACCCCCTCCCTTTTACATCTCCACCACAAACCCACTGTCCGGACAGGGGTCAGACCCCCACCCATTTTATTTTTGCCCCACCCTTTTTACGGAGCCACCCTTTTTATTTGGGAATGTTCAACCCCCACCCTTTATACCGAAAAGGGACATTTTGATCATTTTGTGCATTCAAATTTGAAAAGGCACTCATTGAAAGAAAGTAACAGAAACATCCCGGGACCCGTTTTGTCTTTCGGGCGGGTCCCAGGATTCCCGAAATTATTCATCAAAAAAAATAATTGAAAAAAGGGGAAAAAAGCTTACTTAAAAAGCACCTTGTCGGCTAAATCACGATTATTTTATGCAAATTTATAGAGGAGATTCATTTGAAATGGATTTATTTCATCAAATCAGTGCATTTTTGGTACTCTTGTGCTCCCTAAAATGTGATATTACGCAGCGTACGACACTTTCATAGCTCACAGTGAGTTTCCATTTTGAATAAATGTCACGATTTCAACAATAGATGGCGCTATATAACAACAAACTCAATCCCTGCTCAATTTAAAGATGGCAACTTTTTAATTTCGAAGTATATCGGACCCGATATCGGATACATATTTATGATATAACTAGCGCTAGCGAGCCGACAAGGTCGGTATTTTGATTATTTTGATGATCGCTTGGAGAAACCCCCACCCTTTGTATTTTATCTCCACGCTTTATACAACTACACCCTTTATATCAGAAATATTCTGACCCCCACCCTTTTGTTGTTTTTTTATTTCTGGAGTCCCACCCTTTATAAAGCGTGCCGTCCGGACTATGAAACCCCTCCCCTTTCATTCACATACCCCCCCCCCCCACCACCACCACAAAACCCCTCTCCCACCACAAACACCCTACCCACCCACGGCCTACCGTCCCCACCCCACAGCCTACCCTCCCCACCCTACCCTTCACGGCCTACCCTATCCATGCCACCACAACCACCTCCCCATCTCAATCCCCACCCTAAACCCCCTCCGCTTCCCAATCGCACCACAAACCCCTCCCCACCACAAAACCCCTCCCCCACCACACACACCCTACCCACCCACCCCTAGGCCAATCCTTCCCACCCCATACATTCATGCCACCATACCCCTTCCCCACCATATACTCTCACCCTTGGGCCATCCCATTCGCCACCACAAACCCCTGCCCTCCATCACAACCCCTCCCCACCACTAACCCCCTCCCCAACCACAAACACCCTCCCCATCACTAACCCCCTCCCAACCACAATCCCCCATCACTAACCCCTTCCCAATCACAAACACCCTCCCTATACCACACCTCACACCAACCCCCTAGTATATTACAAAAATACCATGGTATTGATTATCGTTGCGCCGCCCATCACTACAAAAACTTTTTTACAATAGACAAAACTTTTGCTTGATGCTGAATGGATGTTTCTGACACACACACCCCTTGTATTTCATTGGCCACAAGTACTCATTTAGGCTAGTGGGTCCACCCACAGTGTCCAAATTAAGGAAAAAAATCTGGTAATCCTACGGATTACCAATGTCATGAAATCTGGTAATCCGTCAACATTTTTGGTAATCCGTAATTTGACCATTAATTATGCAGATTTCTGGAAATTTCTTTAACCTAATAGTTATGCAAAAATAAGGTATTAATAGCCTACTTACTAACTTACTTTGTACATTAGGAATAATTTAGAGACCTTTTTCGAACCATTATGTTTATTTGTATTTATTTTTGTGCTAATGACTGACACTGACAGACAAAATAAAGTTATAACCACCAAAACTTGGTCAACAGCCTAGCCCCAAGGTAGGGCTATCGGTAGAGGTCAAGTCTGGTTTTTATTTCAATTGCGTACATAAATTGAAAAATACCTAAATTCAGTAAATTATCATTTAATATGGGAAGAGAAGTGTTGCCTATTAAATGACATAACAATAAAATAATAATAAAAATATATTTGCAAATTCAAGTCAGAAAAATTATATTTGTGGTTCATACATGTAGGCATGTGATGAGGTATTGCAAAATGGTAAATCTGTGTATTAAAGATTTTGAAATGCATTCAAAACCTATGTGTTATTATTTCCATCATATCAAACAATTTGTTTACCATATCACATGCATAAGAAATAAAGTTATAATCTTTTTAACTTGAAATTAAAAATATATTTAAAACAAATCAAAATAGTTTATGCAAACATTTATCAATCTTTATAATGGTGCACAAGGTTACAGGCAACACTTCTATTGTCATCTGCGATAAAGAACAATGTGCATAGTTTACTGAATTTTTACTGAAAGTTGTTCACTTTTAAAAATAAATAGGTTTTTTTGACACTGAAAACGGTCCTCAAAAGTTGTTCCAAGGAGTTATCATAGTCAATATATATAATAACTCCTTGGTTGTACTTTCAATCAGAATAATGAAATACAAATATTTAGGATCTTAAGTTGTAAGTTACCATAGCTATGATGTGGGTCATGGGGTACCATGCAACTTATTTCGGGTCAAATATGGGTCATCTAAGGTCATGTTTGATAATTTTTTTACTTTGAATTTTTTTTTTTTTTTTTAAATGTAAACAAAATTTTTTATATTTTTTTAAAGTGTGGTCGTCCAACGGATTACCAGCATTGAATTTTCTGGTCGTCCGGCGGCCATTTTGGTCGTCAGGACGCCCGGATTACCACTTAATTTGGACACTGTCCACCCATATATAGTGCTGGGAGATATCAAGGTGTATCAAGCCTCTCAGTCTCAAACACAAAATCACAAAATGTTCTTCATCTCTTCAACAAGTATCAGAATTTGCGTAATTCAAACAGGAAATCAAACATACGAGGGGGTATCAAAAAGTTCTTGACTTCACCAAGATGTGAAGGAGCCAGATTTTTGTTGTTGATATGCAACCCTTCAGACATCTTTAAAAAGTCACTGTGCAAAGTCACACATTTCTCCTACTTGTTATTACCTGTCCACAGACCGCCATTGTAGAGATCCTCAGAGTGACCGCCATTGATTGATCCTCAGATTTCCTCAGATTGTGTTATTCCCAAAACAGCAATAAATGGTTTAAAGTGTTGACAGAAAGAGGTCAAAGGTCATGTAGGGGTCATTAGAGGTCAATCTGTGTACAACCCATGTTACCCATAAGATTATTTTCACCAAGCTGGTTTGTAATAACCTTTGACCCCTTTCTGTCAAAACTTTAAACTATTTATTGCTGTTTTGGTGAATAACGAAATCTGCTAGGAATGATTTTAGTAATAATACATAATTAACCAGGCATAAACGCTCAACGAAGCGTGCTTCGGATGACCAGGTTGAAGCAAAGTGATTTTAAGTGGTAATGAAGAGCTCTTTGAGCAGGCCTACATAATAGCATGTTGAATAAAGGTAATTGCGGGGATGGGATTAGAATTTCGTTTAGCCTCCTTCTCTTCTCAACTTTCCTGCATAGAGCTATGGAATGAAGCCATTCAACTGGACGTCAGATATTTTCATCTATGAATATTTTTCAACTTTTCTCAATAAAATTAGTCAAACTTTTGCTTCAAATATCATGCGTAATGTTCAAAGGATATGTACCGTAGTGGTTAAAATAGCTTAAGGCTGTAAGGAAAGTCAATTTTTAAGTTACTTTTTTACAAGGCAGTAAAGGTAGCAGATCGTCAGTATTGTTTTAATAGAAGATTGTTGGTGATTATCTTCTCAAGCACTCCTCCAATCGACTAGTATAGTTACAGAAGTTATTAAAGGTTTATCCTATCATCAAGTACACCCATTAATAACAATACGCCAAATACAGTACATCTGATTCTCTCATGATTTACCGCATCGATGAGTGAGGCATCACACAAAAACAACACGATCAATGAACATTGGTATTGTATTGTGACCTATGGGTGGGGTGGGGTGGCCTCTTTCTACCATTATTATTATTGTTATTAAATTATTATACCATTTTCAACATGGTTATGAATATTTATCATAATTTTTAAAAATATTTTATGCCAAAATCTCATACCCATTTCCCACCTAACCTATTTCAATATCCAAGAAAAAACTTACTTGTATTTGGATAGCCCTTTACCTGCTACCGTAAATTTATGACACCTTTTCTTCATCGGGTACTGGCACACTTTAGAACTTTTAAAAAAGTTGTATACAACAAATCCTCTACCGTCAACACTTCTGCATCATGGTCCTAACTTTCCACAAATATGAAGGACTTGATTTTATGGAAATGTAATAAATAGGTTCCATTTACACTTCAGTTAAAGGGACATTAAGTGATGTTGATATTTTTTATTTATTTTTTATTTACTTCAGAATTCAAGATGAAACATTAAAAATTGCCATTATTGTTGTTTCTACTGACAAAAATACAGCAAAACTTATACCATCGCATCGATTAAAACAATACCATCGCTATTTATTGAAAAACGCCCTCTATGCAAATATGGTTCGTGATATTTATCACGCGTACTGCAGGAGGATACTGTCTGACGTAATATAATATGCTGATCTAGCGGAGATCAGCATTTTTGAATCAACGTTTTGTTGTACAATTTTTGTAATACAATTGTAAAAATATACAAATCCAAGTTTTTATTATATATATTTGTAATTGAGGGCGCTGGTGTTATATATTACTACCCCCCCCCCCCCCCCCTCCCATAAAATGTCACCATAAAATTAAACTCCTAATGCAAACAACCAGTTACGGAATATCATTTCACCTTTTCTCTTTAATAATGTTATTATACATGTATTAATATATATATACGGTGAAGAAGAATACAAATAAATTTACTCCATATTTATTTCACAACAGTCTGTTTCGCCCAAAGGCCCATCAGGTGAATGAGAGACTTACTTAGAAAAACATTAGGTATATCAATAGACATGGATGGATGCACACAAAGCAAAGTGTTACAAAATATCAATTGTGAGTCAACTGAGTGTAATAGATAAGTGCATGGATTAAAGCACTCAAGAGGGAAGTCATGACAAAGCATAATACATACAATTAACTACATAATCAATGGGGTGGAAGACAGGTAGATTGGGTATTATGAGGCATCAATGTTCTTAAGTAGAAACTTGTTGGCATGGCGACATTTACTGATTAATTCAGATTTAGTGTTTAGAGTTATCGATTTGTCCGCGGTGATGATAAAATACTTTTCCCACAGGCATAGTTGGCAGCGTTTGGAGACATTAGAATATGAATTTGAATGTTTGAGGATTGACCATGTAATGTTGAAATCCATGTTGTTGTCCTTGAGTTTCCAAACATGTTTGCTGAGTGCAGTTTGCTTTCTTTTGTGGTCCAGTTTGAATGATGATTTGTGGTTGTCCCACCTTTTTTTGAATGTAGTGTCACATAATCCAATATACAATTTAGAGTCATGGTCTGTAGTAGTGGTGACTGTTGCCTGGTAAATCACGGATTTAGTCTGACAATTACCAGCAAGGGGGCAGTCTTTGTATTAATATATATATATAGGGCCGCCAATATATTATTAATATATATATATAGGGCCGCCAATATATATATATAGGGTCGCCAAAAAACCTGTTCGTTAAGTCAGGTCCAACTGACCCATTTAAAAAATAGATAGAAATTTGAAATGTTTAGTTTTGTGTGTGGAAATTTCGAAAATTGTTGGAAATCCTCCCCCCCCCCCCCCCAAAAAAAAAAATCCCAACATTTTCATTTAAAAAAAAGATAATAAAAAAAGACTGACTGACCCTACCTGAGAGGTCCGTTTGCCTGTAGAAGATTTTTTGTAACCTAACAGTCATTTTTTGTTGTCATCTTATTTTCTTTTGTTTTGTATGTAGCTCTTTCAAGAAGTGATGCTGTAACCAAGTACAATTACCATGGAAACAGTTGACGAATCCTACTCTGGGAGCTCAGGCTTTTCAGAGCTAGCCCGGAAACGTAAAAATGCACCCCATGACTCTGACACTGGTGAATTAACATCGGATGAATCTATCAACATGAGTAATGGTAAGTTAGCATATACGAGGGGCAGTCAGTAAATAATGAAAGTGATCATGGTATGGGATGCATGAGTGATTCTATTGAGGGGATAATGTGATCAATACAAAGTATGAACCTTTGTCTTTCAAACGATACACTTTTGGATTGTTAGATACCTTTGGTTATGTAACGTCATTAACATAAACAAAATAGGTTTCAGACACTGACTGAAATCTGTCAATTATTTGGCTGGATATGTAATATGTTGAATATGGGTTGATTGATACATTTGCGTATATCTCGGCAATGCAAGCATAAAAACAGATTAACACTTGGCACATAGTTAGAATACACACTTATCTCTGTTTGACACTCTTTTTTAGTTCTGAATGCCTTAATACGAACAAGAAGGGACCATCTCAAAGAAAACAAAGGATAAAGAACAATGAAGGGATTATAATTTAATAAATTGTTGTGGGATGTAAAAGCAATAATAGTGGGGATTTCAAAAGGAGCTGTTCATAAAATTTCCTCAAACCATTGAAATTATATGACGATTACTTACACAATACATATCTAGTAGCTCTAAAGATAACAGTAATAAGAGTGGTTGTAGCAGCCATCTTTGATTGATACATTCCTGTATATCTTCATTTTGACTATCACAATATGTTTACACATTGATTTAAGCATTTTTCATTATTTCTGATTAGAATTTGAAGGCACGGTAAGCTTTTATTTCGTAAATTTCATGATTTTAGCCATTTTGGGCCCGTTTCAAAATTATCTGCCGTCTGCGCATGCGCAATTTTTCTGCAGGTTTCATGCAAATAAGTTCAGATAATTAGTTAACTATCATATGGAATCTTCCAAACTGGTTAATTGCTTGAATGATTCCTAAATTGTTTGATTTTCCGCAATATTAGTGATTCACTGACTGTGCATTTTTAAATGAAAATTAGCTATTTGAAATACTGATATTTGTATACCTTTTATTCAATTGCTTCTCCTTACTTTTTCCTCTTATACTACACATTCCAAATTACACAGGGATTAAAGTTATTGTCTTTTGAATCATATTTATGCGAAAAAAATCGGGATTTACCTGCTTCTGATGTCATGTTATGCAATCTTCTTACCACGTGTTTCATAAAAACAATTCAAATTTCCCGCCAAATAACTGATTTATCAGTGTCCCAAGTGTACTTACTTTTCAATTTTGAAACAAGCAGATACTACTCAAAAACATGTTTTCATCTTTCTTTATTGTTATGTGCTTCTTTCAATTTTTTTAAATTTTTTTATTATTAATAATTAATTAATAATATTAATATTATTGTTTCGTGTTCGTGTTGGGGATTCCGAATCTACAACACATGATCTTAGATTTGGAGTTCCCCAGGGCTCTGTTGTTGGGCCACTTTTCTTTACGATGTACACTAGTGATATTGGTAATATAATCCGTAAACATGGTATTAAATATCATTTGTATGCGGATGATGTCCAACTGTACCTGTCATTTGATCCCAAGATTAGCGGAGACGCTGAAAGATCTGTTGCTCGACTCACATCTTGTATAAATGAAATCAGTGACTGGATGACTAAAAACAAACTCAAGCTCAATCAAGACAAAACTGAGTTTTTCATCGCATCGTCAAATTACAATTGCAAATTCATTAATGACATTACCATCACAATTGGTGACACTGTAATACAGCCATCTCCAACAATCAAAAATCTGGGTGTCGTATTTGATCGCACTATGTCCATGACTGCACATGTTAAATCTACCATCAAAACGGTGAACTTTCATCTCAGGAATATTTATAGAATACGTTGTTTTATTACTGTTGATAGCTGTCACCATCTAGTCCGGTCACTGGTTTTATCTCGTTTGGATTATTCAAACTCTTTACTTTATGGCATATCAGCGAAAGATCGCAACAAATTACAAACACTGCAGAACAGGGCTGCAAGAATAATTTTTAGATCAAACAGAATGGATTCGTCTGCACCCCTCCTTAGAGAGCTACACTGGTTACCCATTACATCAAGGATTACATACAAACTCATGTTGTTCACCTTCAAAAGTTTTCATGGCCTTCTTCCTATATACCTGACAAACTTTCTCACTCCGTACATGGGCGGGTTCAAGAAAAATGGCACCAAAGTGGGACATTTTGTCGAAAATTTTAAACACGATTTCAGTTCTTTTTTTTGATGTTATTGTGATGTTAGGATGTCAAAGTTTATAAAATAACTTGAGGGGCATTCCAAAAAATTCACAATTTTTTTTTTTTGCATCTTCAATACAGAAAATGCATTTTTATTGTGAAACAACACTTACAATTTGTCCTTTGGTTATCTTTTAGTAATTGTCTATATAAACACTACTTCTAAGGTTCAAATGTGAGTTAGAACATTGTTCATTAACAAAACACACCTTAACAATGTATTTACATCACAAAAAGTTCAAAAAAATCATTTCTTGTGTAAAACAACACTATTTTTTTCACTTTGATGGCACTAAGTTTTTTTTCCTTCAAAAACAAGAAGCAATAAGATTTAACGATAGCTTTATATCAAGCACCTTGCTGATCTGAAACTACACAGAAAGTTTCAAGTTCCTACTACAATCTATGGCGACATAGTGTGCCAGTAAAAATGAATATATTTGTACATTTACTAGTGTTACACTCCTGACAGAGCAATTCTAGCTAAGGTATCACATATTTTGAGGATCAATAAAATGATTCCCATCATTTTTGAACTAATTATGAACATTGCCCAATACATATATTCCAATAGCAATCTGTCATCATACATAAAACTGGACAATTTTAATTTTACCACGATTTTTTTTCGAATTTTACTCTGAAAGTTTTCCACTTACAGTGTCAAAAGTATATAGACTTAATAAACAAAGGAACTGTAAATCAGTTTTCTACATTTTAGTTAAAATATCTTGTTCATACAAAATCATGCTGAAAGTATGGATTTCTATTACCATCCATTGTAGGACAGTGCAGCATTAAAGAAGCACATACATTTGTACAATTTGGTGTTACACTCCTGACTTAGCAATATTGTTAATATAAATACAACACTATGAGAATTATGAATTGTTTACAGTACATTTAGAGGCATATAAGGTGTGCACTGGAAGTATCTCAAATATTCATGATACAAATTGAACACATTAAACTGAAAAATCACATTCCCACTCTTATTTCAAAAACATTTGAACTTGAATAATGGAGTTATCTCTTCCAATTATGTTTGAAGTGATGGGGAAAATGCTATATATTGTATAAATTTCATGGTGGACTATTAATCAATGTAATACTGGATCAAATAATGTCACAATTTAAAACATGTATGAGTATATATCTGCAGTAAATACATTGACACATCTACCGTAAAATAGTGTTACACTCCTGACAAACACTTATTTGCTCTCTGTCAAAGACACAAGTGACACAACATATTTTGTTTTGTTACATTTAGTTTATTTCATCATGGTACAACAAAAATTAATATTATTGCTTAAGGTCATCTGCTTCATAATAAAAAAAAAATGAGATGAACGTCAATGTTACACTCCTGACATTCTTGGGTCATCACAATAAAATGCGTAACCGGTGATACTGAAATGCAATTATCACAAGTCAATTGGCCATTTAGTGAAAGGCAATAGAATACCAATTAAAAATATGCAAAAATGAATAGCAAGCTTTGTGTTCATCTTGCTTACTTTTACCAATTTGTTCAAAGATTTGGATTTGACCCCATTTTTCAGAAACCAAACCTGTAATGATGTATTTATAATTTTTATAGACATATAGCAGCTAATGTTCTAAGTGATTTGTTCTGAATGAAAGTTAACACTTCAAATATTAAAAACATCCATGTTAGGGGTCAGTAGGAACATTGGATTTTTTGGTTCTGGCCTACTGAAATTACATGTCCAATTTTATTGTCCCACAAAAACGTTACACTCCTGACACTTTTTGGGGTCATAAACGGCAACAAAAAAAAAATCCGAAGTAGCTTCAGTTAAATAAATGTGGCACAAATAAGAGACAATAGTAGCACACATTTTGGAACAATTACCTATTCTGTAAACCACTTTGTATTAGTGATAGGAGGTAAAATGTGAATGGTGCCATTTTTTTTGAACCCGCCCCACATACAAAATAGACCTAACCTGAGGTCAGGTGATGACAAATTACTTCTCACAATCCCTCGCACGAAGCGTGCTCTGGAGACAAAGCCTTCTACGCTATTGCTCCACGTCTATGGAACTCTCTACCTGCTCACTCCGCAATTGTTCTACTATTCATAAGTTCAAAAAGGCTCTCAAATTTCATCTGTTTCCTAAGCATTAATCCCCCGCCTCACGGATTCCATTCTGTTTTTAGCTTTGTATATTGTGCTGTCATATTTTGTGTATGTATAGGCCCTTTTTACTTTGTACAGTATAATAATATGTTGCAATAAGTTTGAGTGTTTTTGTGTATTTTAAGATTTTACTATTTTGTACAGCGCTTTGACCACTTTTGATTAGGCGCTTAATAATGCTGCTTTATTATTATTTTTTTATTTTTTTTATTTTTTTTTACTTTGAAAAAAAAATTTAAAAAATAGTGACCCTATATTTCCGTAAATTTGGGTCGGTCGGAAAGGGCAAGGTCAACTTTTTGTTTTGTTGGCCTAAGCCAGACAGCCTGTCCATCCGTAATGAGTAAGTCTAAATGAGCACATTTTGGGTTGTTTTGGCACATTGACGAAACCAGTTTGGATGATTTGACGTTTTTTGTTTGTTATGGTACCACAAAATATTTTAAAGGCATATAAACCTTTTCACACTGGTCCGACGATCGATCTTTAGACAATCGATCGTCCTTTTGTAGACTCAATAACAGTCGTTATGACGATCGATCGTCAAATAAAGGGCAACTTCTCTGTGTGAATCCAATGGCTGTTGATCGATCGAAGTTCTTGCATGTTTGAAACGGCTGAATTAGTCTCCATTTAAGCGACGATCGATCGTCCAAAGATCGATTGTCGGACTAGTGTGAAAAGGTTTATTATGTGATCTTTTCCAGAGAGCGCCCTCTATTCTTAATTACCTCAAAATCTCAGAGTTTTATAATTATTTTCACTCTAAAACCATGATTTTGTAATTAAGAATCGTATCGCCCTGTAACTTGGAATGTATGTACGATTTATGATCAGAAAAGTAAATCTGCAAGAAAATCTGCTTTCAATTTTTTTTTCGATGTTGAGGGCATTCCCTGGAAAGATCACATATACCCTTAATCAAATAATATTGTAATGTTCAGGTCTTGAGTTTCAATCTCTTAGGATATTTGGTGTAATAATTAAGTTATTTAAAGCAATAGCACTGGCCAAAAAAACCAAAAAGCCCTGTTCTAAAGGCAAACAGACATAAGGTAGGGTTGGTACATGTAAGTCAGGTGTGTTTTTTGGTTATTAAAAACAAATGTGTGAACATTTTTGTGAATTTCAGTAAAAAAAATGTTTTTTTAAATTCAAAAGCTTTCAAAATATTTCAAAAAAATTCAAAATGTTCTACAACAAAATTGAAACATTCCTCAATTTCAAAATGAAAATTAACAACACAAAAAAGGTCAGTCCAGTTCGTAGAACAGGATTAGGTTGGTTTTTTCGCCATAAACCTAACCCTACAAAATACCACAAAATACCTTGACCCATCCCATCTCCTTGTGCCTGGGTGGAAGGTTTTCAATGAAATTATAGACCTAGGCTATACAGGGTGAGTCAAAATAGTCAGGTCCTGTTTTCAAAAAATCAGGAAAAATACTGCTTGTACAAAATTTGTAAATGTTTTCATTGTTTATGAG
>JAYJML010000325.1:12396-45100 GCA_035610835.1 Ophiura sarsii | reverse complement strand
GGAATAAATACCTTTGTCATTCCGCACCGTCATTCCGCAACATTTCATTCCGCAACGCTCATTAGCGCTATTTATTAACAGAATTTTCCTAATTTTTTTTTTATCATTGTGAAGCATGTCAATTGTGTGCAGAGAAAAAATAGTTATATGAAAATAGGGTACATTTTCTTCTTGCTATCCTAAAAAATTGTACTTTTGCGTTGCGGAATGACATGAGATTATGCATACTAATTACCTGGATTAACGAGACTAATCGGCCGTTGATCAAAATTAAATTTATATCAAAACTTTTCCCATCAGTACTACTATTGTGCCTGACATTTATTTAAACATCATACCTATGTGTCTAAAAGATATGGAATAAATAAAAACGAGCCTTTTCACTGATTTTGTAAGCTGCAAATATGCAAATTTATGCTAATTAGTTTATACATCAAAAAACATAGTATCGCTAAACAAACTAAAAATTCCTGAACTTTGGACTCTTGCCTACATTATAGGCATATAATTAAACTTTGGATGCAAATTTGAAATTATGGCTATTTGGTTGACATTTGCTTGGAATTGCCCATCTCCTAATATGCTAACAGTAACATGCGCGCGTTTTGAAAATATTGTGCTCCACTTCGTTTCGCACAATATTTTTTAAAACACATAGCTCGAATGCTCAATCCATCCAACTTTATTTTATATCAAACAAACCTCTTATTTTTGTGGCCTACATTGTATTAAAAGCATAATTATAATTTATAAAATGGGACTTTAAATTTGTTGCTACATATTGTGGGGATTTCAGAGATGCCAATTATCAAGCATAATCGATAGAAGCAAACAATTTGCGCATGTGTTTTACGTGTACAAGGCATGAACGCACTGAAGCAATTCATGTGTGCACTTGAGTGCATTGTACTTGTGCATGTTTCTGAGATGCATATTTGTTGATAGTACCAGTAGAAGGGCGCACAGCACTAAATCACTCCTCGTTTTGTGTAATGGTAGTAAGTTCCGGCAAAAACAAAAAACGATTTTGTGATTAATGGGGTCCTTTGGGAATCAGTTTGGCGTGAGGGTAGCATTTCATAATTAAAATGAAAGATGATCTCTTGTACTTTGATCAGGATATTGCAAAATATTGATTTTCGATTGTATTAAAAATTTATCACGTGGATGAACACACGTGATCGGAGGCGGTTAGAAGGCGAGCATCCGGGCTGAAAATAGGGGTGGCGCTGTTTAAATGATTGTATCGTAAAATCTAATTGGAAGGTGTAACACTTCTTGACGATTTTATGAAATTTGAATGTTTGTTTATTAGAATAAAGCATTCGAGACATTCCAAAAATAGTTACTAAGGGCCCAAAATAGCGACTCTTTTAGCCCTAATTTACATGTAATCCAATGGGCGGTATATTTAGTGCTGTGCCCCCTTGTAACACGCAGTGGTGACACTCGATTTATATCGATTTGCATTGATTTTGAGTCTATAAAAGAGTTAATTTTATCTGAATTTCAAAGAAAAACATGTTTCTGTCCATGTCATACATAAATATCATGAACACGACCCAATTTTCTTACAAATTTGGAGCAAAAACGGTTGAAGAGCATCATTTTACTACACATTTCCTTGTTTTTGATTTTACTCACAATAATGGACCCCCTCGCCATGGTTATCCGAATATAAACCTACATATCTATGCTCGTTTTATCAATCAAGGGCTTAACAAATAAAGTTTAAATAAATGTTTTTAAACCCATTTGTCATTGATATCAAATCATGTCGGGGGGGGGGGGGGGGGGGGGGGTGACCAGGTTTAATTTGGGCCTAAATTAAGACAAAAATAAGGCGTTCAAAGTATCAAAATGTCAATAACAGTACTCTGGGCAATTCCCTAGAGGATATAACCCAAAACAAATTACATTGTGAGTTTACCTGACATACGATACATTATGCGTGACAGATGAAAAGACAATTTAGGCCTATTATTATTTCAAAATTGAAACGTTTTTCACCCATACCCCTAAAATTCGGCAATTTTGGACCTACAATTTTTACATTGGCATCTAAGGTTTGGTATAGGGTGAGCACGCCATTGCGTAATCAGTTTCATGGTTCATTGGGTTTTTAAAACATTGCATATATATACTTTTAACATAATATGAAACATAAATAGTCTCATTAACATCTCATGATGAATGAAAGAGATTATAAAAACATAGAAATTCTGCAAAATAGCCTTAAAGTGCCCAAAATTCGAACATAAGAAATTGAGTATCGATGCGTTAAGTAACATAACTTTAGTTAGAGGTGGTGTTTAAATTAACTATATGGACAGTTTATCTTGATATTACTTGGTGTTTACAAAAATGCCACAAAAAAAAAGGTTTTATTTTTTTATTGTGTGTTAAAGGGCGCACAGCACTAAATCACTCCTCGTTTTGTGTAATGGTAGTAAGTTCCGGCAAAAACAAAAAACGATTTTGTGATTAATGGGGTCCTTTGGGAATCAGTTTGGCGTGAGGGTAGCATTTCATAATTAAAATGAAAGATGATCTCTTGTACTTTGATCAGGATATTGCAAAATATTGATTTTCGATTGTATTAAAAATTTATCACGTGGATGAACACACGTGATCGGAGGCGGTTAGAAGGCGAGCATCCGGGCTGAAAATAGGGGTGGCGCTGTTTAAATGATTGTATCGTAAAATCTAATTGGAAGGTGTAACACTTCTTGACGATTTTATGAAATTTGAATGTTTGTTTATTAGAATAAAGCATTCGAGACATTCCAAAAATAGTTACTAAGGGCCCAAAATAGCGACTCTTTTAGCCCTAATTTACATGTAATCCAATGGGCGGTATATTTAGTGCTGTGCCCCCTAGAACAGTCAATATAATTTAAATATCACCAAGTATGTGATTATTGTTTAAATATAACAATAACAAAATAACAATAATGAAAATCATAATTGGTGGTTTGCAAATTAACAAACAATTAAAAATACATTTATAACCAGTGGCGTAACTTGGGTCTCGACTCTCAAATTTAGATTGGGGGGTGGGGGGCATAACGAGTAAAATGCTGAAAAGTTGCAGAATTCGCCAGTGTAGGTAGGCATAATTTAATGTACCAAGCCTGGCAAGCCAGTCATGTCAGTGGGTACTGGATATAACAGACTATAAAATCTTTTGTTTGTATGTACTTATGATGTATCGAAATGAGGGCCTGCTTGGAAAGCAGTGCAAGTCACTGAAGCATATTACCCTCAATAAAGAAAGCATAAATAAAATAATAAAAATCTAGAGGCAATGTAAAAGCTCATCAGAGTCCTAAAATGATGTATTTGAGGTTTATTTACATTGTTTTTTGTGTCTAATTATTTATTTAAACATTCATATGTCAAAGGTCACCTATTAAGGTCACCTTTTATGGTCAAATGTCATCTGAGGTCAAGTTGTAAAATAAGCGGTAAACAATAACATATAAAAAATGATAATTTTTGTGCATACATTATTATGTTTTGAGCTGTTCAAGTGTGAATGACATTGGATCCAAAACTTTATAATGATAAAATTGGGTGATTTACTGAGTTTTAAAAATATTTTAAAAGAAAACACCTCATAGCTCAACCAATACATTATGGACCTAATCTATCCAATACATGAAATTGACAGCTTGTCACTAATGGACAGGGATAGCGCTGGATCAAAAATGTATAGGTCTCATGACTTTTTTCAGGACCCTGTAGGACTTCAAAAAACAAATTTAAGGGGTCCCCAACAAAATTGAGGGGTCCTGAAGTTTGGGTATTTGAAAATTTTACATTTTACAGACAGTTTTAATGAATTTATATTGTGAGCAAAGGATGGATATGTAATTTACAGAATTTCTAAGGTTTCCATTTCCATACACCGTCAAATTTAAGGGGTCCCTTCAATTTGATCGGGACCCGCAGTCTTTCCAATTAGAGATCTGACGCGTCACTACAAGAAAGTGAGAGGTCTAGGACGCGCAGACGTGTCAGAATGCGACCCCTGCTAATGGATACATGAAATTTATAGCTTGTCGCTAGCTGAGCTTCTGCATCATTGATGCTCTCGTTGTTAACCCTAACCACCCCCAGTGACACAAATGGCCACGGTGCAGTCCGTCTGTCATGGCACTTTTTCGATGAAATAATAGCCCCAGGCTACATAGTTGGCCGAGCGGCCAAGTATGCTTGAAGGTTATGATACTGTTGTTGGATCTTAAAGTGGATGGAGTGTGTTATTCCATAGTGTTGGGCCAGCCACATCAAATGAGCTACATGGAGCTCCAATGCATGGCGGCACAACATAACCTTTTGTTTGTCTGTGGCAGATCGTAGACATTGTCTAGATTAGATGATATAGATGGAAATACACTCAGATATGTTATATAGGGGCTAAACCAGTAATGGATTTATAGACATAAGAAGTATTTGAACTTGATTCTTTCATGCATCAGGGGAGGGGGGCACACCTTCTAGTTATGCCACTGTGAATATTTACTCTAACCATGCTAAATCATACAATATCTAACAGAAACACTGTGTGAGCTGTCAGCACTGTCAGTGGAACCCCATTTCACATAGAACAGGCAAGGACATCCCCAGAGGGGTGTGGGGGGTTGGGGGCACATTCATCAAATCTGTCGGCAAAATCATAATACACACAAGCTTCTGTCGGTACATTTGCGATTTTGACCATGCAATTGTTTGGCCCGGTTTAAGAAAAAAGTCATCGCAACCCCCCCCCCCCCCCCCCCCCCCCCCCCCCACTTGTCAAGATTTCAGCTGCTGGCAGGAAAAAAATTGCAAGTTATTCAATTATTTTTTTTAGTCTGTAAAAAGATTGTCGGTGGGGGTGCTTGTTGGCAATCAGACCTCTCTACACACCCCCATTCAAAACTGACCAGAGAACAGGGTTTTGTTGTCCCCGATTATGGATCTCTGCTTGGTATGTAGTTTGGTGCATTGCACACATCAAATCGTACTGGGGTAAGGTACAGCTTGACTTATGTATGTAGGTCAAGTTTGTTGGTTCGATTCCATCACCAGTAAATTGTATGTGCCTGTCTGTACTAATACTGGATACCTATAGAAAAATACATTATACCTGTCCTTTTTAACTATACTCAAAGAGCAAATGCTATTGCTTGAACCTTTGATCAATAAGTTATATTAGTTATATTTTGTATTTGATTTATTTTCCCGATTAAATTTTAACCCTATAACTCTATACCACACGACAACAGATTTTTTTCCCTCTGAGAAAATTCACCGGAATTTTTGAACCACGGACCTCCTGCACCAAAGCCAATCTCCATTCCACTATACCACGGTTGCCAATGCTATTCGGCTCAGTATATTCGCCTCGTAATATAGCCTGGGTCCATTTTGCCATTTTAATACTAAATTGCCCAGGCAAGGGGCAAATTGTCATTCAGGTGGGAATTAAGTAAATCCCTTAGATTTTTCAAATAGGCGCAATTCACCCAAAGTCAAAAGGGAGGGGATCCCTTAGGGGTCGTCCATAATTTTCGCCATTTTCAGTTACGTACAAAGCGTACGTAAGAGGGGGGAGGGGGTCAAAATATACCCCAACCGTACGTAACTTTATGGCGATCTTGGGAGGCAGGATTTTTTTTTAAAGTACAAAATAAAATAAAATTTCGCCATTTATTGCGTACGTAACTCGTAAAAAGTTACGTACATGAAAATGGCGATAATTTTGGACGACCCTTACCTGGTCCTATGAGCGTGTTTCTACTGGGGCACTGCAAAGTTAAAGGTAAGTTTTAATGGTACATTTTAATGCTAACTTTTTAATCCCCTTGATTCTACTTTCAAAAAGTGACCGCTAAGTTGATCGACCCTAGTCGATGGGCCACAACATTTGACCTTATGTTATACCAAACAATGCTGCCCCACCTGAAAAAGACTGCCTCACATGGTAGAATCCAGCATGTACCTGTATACGTCAGGGTCACAGAACAGAACTTATGTACCTGTATACGTCGGGGTCACAGAACAGAACTTCACGTTGAGATTAAACAGATAGCTGTTTCTACTGGAAAAGTTATCATTAATTACCGGTAACAAAGCTGCTTTGTGAAGGTTTTTGCAGTTATAAAACTTACCGTTTATTACTGTTATCTGGCTGTTTCTACTGGGCAACTTAACAGTAATTACCGGGCGTTAAGTTCCCCCAGTAGAAACACGCTCTATGATTACCTTGATGAAAGTCACTGAAGTTAATACGTAATGCACTGCATGCTTACACAAAAAGTGTTTGGATGGTTAAAGGTGTATGTATGTGCACACTTTTTCCGACCTTGTGCTTCTAAAATAAGAACCATTTGAGTTATGCAACTCTAACTTTGGAATGTGACAAATTTAAGGATGACCTTCCATATAAAATAGAAAACATCAAGTTGAAAATCGGGCCAGCTGTCAGAACATCTACCTTTAAATCTCTTCTCCAAGGTTCTTTTTGATTTTCACTTCTTTCCACTTATTACCTTGATTTTTTCGAGCTTATATGTATGTGGGGATGAAATCATTGCCCGAGTGACGATTGGCAGCTTAGCTCAGTGGTTGAGGCCTGTGACTGGTGTGCGGATGGTCCGGGGATCGAATCCGGGGATCGAATCCGGGGGTTTTCGCGTTGTTTTGTTGGGTGACAAATACATACTTTGTCCCCCTCTCCCAATCCCCAGGAAAATATCGCCTGACTGGATAGGGTTAAGATACATAGATCTGTTGAATGTGTGGAGTTCAATTTTTTGATACTTCTAGTGCAATAGGGTTACTTGTTTAACACCAAAAATCCTCAAATAGGGTGTATTTTTGGAGAACACAGATTTTGGGTGTGTCTGAAAAATCTTCGGTCATGTTGCTTACAACATTATATTTGACTACCATCCCCCACCGGTACACCAATATTACTTTATGTTAGGACCAAGTTTCACTCCAATATTTTGAAAATTGTGCCACAGAATGAACCATTTTGCCATGAGAATAAATGTACGTGATTGGCTTTGGTTTGAATCATGTAATATCTTTGAAGTCAAATGAAAAATAAAGACTCATTGTATTACTTTCCTGACATTATACTTTCCACTTAGGGTGATGTTAACCCAAGACAAGACTACAGGGAGCGTGCCAGATATCCAGCAGACAACTATGACTATGATGTAGCAAAAGTCCATAAAATCTGATGTTTTGGCCCTGACGGTAATGGCCCTTATCTACTGGTTGACTGCACAAAAGGTGTTCAGAATGTTAGTGAAATCAGAAACAGTGTGGTGGCTGAATTCCAATGGGCAGTGAAAGAGGTAAGTGCAAACCGGTGCGCAAGATTATTTAGGAAAAGTGTACTTTAGGTCCCAGATTCTGGAACGTTCTAGTATCTTACAATACTACACCCAGTATCATTCGATACTGGTACAAAGTCAGTGTTCCAGTATTGGACAATCCTGGCACATACACAATGTTCCAGTATCCGGCGATACTGTTACACAATTATATACCAGTATTTTATATGAGGGCTTGAAAATCAAAAGGAGCTGATCACAACATGTCATGTCCTTGAACCGTTGAAAATATGTAGCATTAATTTTTATATTCACATCTAAAAATTGCAATAATAAGGGATGTTGCAGGCTTGCAGCATTCTATTGGAAGCCAGTAGAGGGCCAGAGTGTTAAAGGTATTACAATGAAGACTGATTATTCTGTTTCCTAAAAATTGTAGCGAGGTTTTTATTTTCGCAAATTTCGCGAATCAATCCTCATCCGAGAAAATATAAACTCACAAAAATTATTGACTTTTGTTCACAAATGTTGAAAATCAGAAAAATAAAAATTCGCCAAATGCCTGTTATGACCATTTTTGTGAAAATATATTATCGTGAAAATATTGACTTTCACAGTATCTGTGGAATTATTTATTTTAGGAAGTTGCTATTATGTGCCTTTTGTAAGTTGATTTACCAAGAGTTTCTGTCCGAATAGTTGCCAAGTTATTGATGGGGTTCAGAAATTAACGCCCGACAGCTGATTAGGCGCATGAATGTTGATATAGAGTTTCCTGTTACCCGCCTGCATCACTTTTTTTCACCCGCGTCAAAATTTCAAGATTTCCCAAATAATTCATTATTTATTTTAAAACACAGTTGTTGCCAGTTTTTCAATTTGAGCACATTTTTCACATTCTTAAAATATGAATTTTGAGAACTAGGTTCATAAGCAAGGCTTTTTTAATCGTAAACCTACCTTCCGTGAACATTATTTTGATGCATTTATTCGTTTTCTGTTATATTATTTAACTGAGTACCATATCAATATGGGTTGATCAAACATGCATTTACATGTCAATAATGAAATCTGATCAAATAATGAATAATTAAAAATGAAAAAGTCGCCTCATCACTTTGAAAACAAGGTCTTCTAAAAAACTGGCCGAAACGCCTAAAAAAGGATGCATGAAACCAAGTTGACTCACTGATAAACAGCTACGTATATCAGTGCAAATTAGTACAGGGCCTTATACATGCAGATTCCTTCGTAAAGAGTAGGGGATCATCCCGGTCTGTGTACACAAAAACTCATGTCCCTAGGTTTCAGGGGCACTGTACCGCTAATGCCCGAGATAGGGCGCTGTGTACAGTATAACAGTATGTATGTAGGCCTACATGTATTTATCCATCGAGCGAGTTATCATGCCATTCTAGTATGGCCTATTACTTTTCAATGGGAATTCACATCACTATCGCACACACAAAAAGCCTCCCAACCAAAACTTGTTTACATTTCGTTATCGGCCAGTGCAGTGCATTGCGTGTTGTTGAGGGGCTAGGCTCCGTAATGAGAGTGTTTTTCCGGTAACAACATGAACAATGCAAGCATGAAGGTGGCCTTGTCGATTGTTACCAAGGATACTGGTATCCAATCACTGATCGTTTAACGACGACGTTAGTCGCGAATCCAAAAATACTGCCCAATACTGATGTTACAAATTACTCGATTGGACGTAATTGGACGTGAATATAATTATCTTATAAGTCAAGCCAATCATTAATCGTACTTATGACGTAGACCGAGTGGTGCAACTGACTGAATATTGAGCTATCACGTGATAAATCTCGCCTCAAATGTGCCGCAACGCTTAGGCGTTTCGGCAAAAAGTAACGGGAAACTCTCAATTGCAATTGACTTTCATGCGCCCTAAATTAAGCTTATAATAAGAAGAGTGGAAAAGGTTGTCAGGATTTTGTCTGGGTTTTTTCGGGGGGGGGGGGGGGGGGGGGTGGGGGTGTTGGTATGACTATATAAGATTTGCAGACAGCTAAGATCGGGCATATGCACCCCCTCCCCTTAGAAACTAAACATATGCCAACATCTAGTCTTGATCTTTCCATCCACTGATGGATCAGTCACCAACAAAATCTTTATTTGTGTGTATTACCAGTGGCCATCTTGGGTTTCAATGTGGAATTTCTAATAGTGTGCCCTAAAAAGCCTACTCATTATATTATAACAAATATGTATCTTTACTGTTACAGCCAGTGCTGATACAATACGTCTATCAAGACCAAAGAAAGTGGCAGCAAAAGGTTTGTTATATGGGTGACTGTTAAAACATTTCAACATGTTATCACATTGGGATCTGAATATCTTTAATATGTTTTCTGAACCCCATCGAATTTTAATTCTAAAACTATGCATAGCAATAGCATATGCAGCTCAAGCCTCTTTGGCCGTGTAATCAGGACATTTGATACATGAAGATGGAAATTTTAATCATGGGAGTGTTTCCTCCCTGATGAGTTGACTTAGACTGTGGACCTGGGTTTGCCTCCTTTCGCCAACAAGTCTGGTTTTCCCGCTAAATTTTGCCTATTTTCATCCCGGACAGGTTTTTCAACATTTCAACATTCAACATTTCCCATTTGGGTTATGATCATTAATTGATGTTTCAAATTGTGCCAGCTTGGAAGAGTTGTGGTGCTTATCACATAGCCATTCCTGGATAATGAATGTGAATAATGGAAATAGTACTTGCTTAAATAAGTATTTGTTAGAGAAAAATATGAGAAAAATGAAACATGGTATAATCAGCTCAAAATAGGTGAGAATTCTATCTGTCGATTAAATCACTGCTGCAGCGTGTATTTAATTTATTGGTTAAGGTGCGTCCATACATTATTAGAAAGTAGAAGTACAGCAGGCAGCATGTAAGATGTGTGTCATATGGCAAGGTCTATAAATATAAATGTTTATTAATGAAATGTAATGAATACTTTGTGTTGTTTGTATTTCAGCTGGAGCATAGAAACCAATCAATCGTGAAAATTTAATATGTTATGAATATTGACTAATCTGAAATATGTTGCATTGGTTGTGGGATTGGACCATGTTGGCACTATAGTAGATTCATAAACTCTGGCGCATCGGTATCGATTTTGGACCTCGTCCATTGGGCGTTAGAGGAACCCATTTTGACCAATGATGAAACAGCGGTACTTTTATAGATGTTATTATCATGATTATTTGAGCTCCATAATCAAATGCTATTCATGATAGTGTGGCTTTATGAATAGGGCTGATCATAGCTTTACAATCACGACAACCAAAAACCTTAATCCAGCAGCTTCAAACGTGTTATCCCTTTGGAAGCGGTTACCACAATAAAAACAAATCGACCATCATCGACCGTATACAGGTTTTGAAAGAAAAATATTATGTATGTCATTTTACCTATTCATAATTTAGTGGATACTTTTTCTTATTTTCGTTTTTATTATGCACGTGGAATAAAGAAAACATTAAATGAAAATAACAGTTCTATGTATTTATTTGCGAGAAAAAACCTGAAAATAATTCAACAATCATTTTTTTATATACCTAGGTACAAAACCATTTGTCCTAATTAAATGGAAAAACAGTTATATTAACCAAGATACGGATTATAAACGTTACTTTAAGTATTTCTGGCTATGAGACCACCTGAATACCTTTATCAGTTTATCTGAATAACAATACATTTCTTTATCGAAAATACGCGGGCAATTGACAACAAATGTTTGCAGGCAAAGTTATGCCGATAATCCAGACGCAAGTTCCCTGTCACTAGGTACATAGTGGTGACTACATCACAGTAGTATATTCGCATGAAGACACGGTATTAACCTTGCATATTACGATTAAATTCAAGTGCCTCCCCCTCTTTTGCTTCTGTTACCTCTTTACTAAAATGGTAAATCGCTAAAATCGGCCAATGTCTGCGAATCGACTATAGTGATGTTAATTAAACATGCAATTTTGAAATTTCACGTTTTGACCATGTTTCTTGTGGAAAATAGTTTTCGAGTCATGCCAATTTTCCTAACCTTAACCCTAATCTAACCCTAATCTAACCCTAACCCTAATCAAACACTAACCCTAACTTAACCTTAAATCTAAGCTTGATGTTTAAACACTAAACGATGTAGCCTTTTTAAGCCTTTACTATCGTCTGAAGATAGCAAATGTTAGATGCTATCTTCAGAAGATAGCAACCCATAAACACCTGGATTCAGAAGACAGCATGCGTCGTAACTGTACACAACGTACTCTGACGCCTACGGACGCGCGTTTGAAAGTCGCGTATTTGTACGCTTACGCCGTCAGCTGCTATCTTCTGAAGATAGTGATTGTATACCAAACGTCCCTAAATGTTGGTGAAGCTTTCAGGATATCGTCAGCAGAGACAATGCAATGTAATGGAATGAAAAAAGAAATTATTAATATTGAATGAAATGGCCACATTGACATTGTTAAATCATACACCCTTTAAGACGACAACATCGAAAATTCAAGGTTTTCGGGCGTCGTCGGATCAATGTTGGGGTCAACCGGGTTTGTAGAAAACAAATATAACTCAAAAACTGTTTAACCAATATCGAAGACAATTTGTGTATGATTTTGAAATAATATTTGGTTTATGAATAACTCAAAATATTGAAACAAAATGATCATATACAAAATTAAAGTTACTGTTCTAAGGTAGCACACCTCTAAATAGTTCCAGGCGAAAACTTGCAACTCTTATTGCGCAATACTTCTTATCAATACGCGTGATTAAAATAGTGATTTCTCGGGAACTACAGTGATTTAGCAGACGAGGTTGGTATCAAATTAAAGCTAACAATATGAATTTTAATGATAGATCATTCACAAATAATATTAACTATTTGTTGTTAATAAATAGTAGTCCTACTTTCACGGTGCACGGCCGTAAGTCTTGCGAAAAATCAACTTGAAAAATGACCGTAGCTAGAGGGCTTAGATGCTCGATTGCTTAAAATCTAACTGTTATCGATACATATTTTACAATTTAAATCATAAGCTTGCTAAACTAGCTAGAGTTTAATACCAAATTGAATGACTTTCTATGTGTAAATTTAAAAATAACCTTGCCAGAACATGGTTTAAACCTTCTAAAAATCTAAAAGTACGGTGGCCTGCGTGTATAATGCGTCATAGTGTGGGGGCATAAATAGAAATTTATACATAGAAATTCTTTCAATTTGGTATTAAACTCTAGCTATTTTAGCAAGCTTTCGATTAAAATTGTAAATTATATATCGATAACAGTTAGACTTTACACAGTCGGGAATCTAAGCGCATCGGCCGTAATTCAAAAACTTGTCTTATGCTAATGTCGGGTTTCTAGCATAGTCGTAGGCCTAACATTTTCCTCACTTTAAATCGTTAAAATCCATCTATCGTTATAATCATTGCAAAGCATTGTCTTTGGGCTTAATTTGATACCAAAATCAATTCCTAAATCACAATGGTCATTGAGATATCATCTTTTGAAGCGTCACGCATCGATCAAAATAAGGTGCAAAATGGTCGTCTAATTTCGACTTCCTATTATTTAGAGGTGTGTTACCTTACCACGGTATGATTACACGGTTGTACGCGCAACGCAACGCACAATGTCGTTCAATTCTAGTGGCATTCATGAGCCAAATCTGAGAGGTTTTTTGCTGTTTTTGGAGCGAATTGTTAACCAATTTCACTGAAATAAACTTTAACGCCCATCCCGTTATTTCCTTTATCTGTCACGCAAATAAGGCGCCACTTTGATCACAACTAACGGAGAAATAAGGATAACATACATGTACACCGTTTCCAGATTTATAGTAAGATGCCTTTATCATTTTTATTTTCAGACGGTGACGTTCCCATGGAACATTAGGCAATGGTGTTCCGGTCGTCTTTGTATATAGTTGTACATTTATAATGTAGTTAGCCTATATGTGAAAGCCGTATTCATTGTTTTTGTATTTTTGTATTTCATATGGATTTCTCAAGTATTGGTAGCTAAATTCAGCCAGATAACAGCATGATGTCACGCGTTATGAACTCGCCTCCCAAATAGGGTGGTGCTGTAACATTCTTTAGCTTCATGCTGTCATTTTCCTCAAATATTTTTAAAACCACAAAAGCTAACTCAACAAATTTGGTATCATTTTAAAGCTCTAATAACAAGCTATCTGCCTGCTCAATGGCATTGGTATAGCCAATACAGAATGGGAGATACAGCTGTTTGATGTTTGGGGACTAGGGGTGGTGCTGGAAGGGGTGCCGCCTGTACAAACTCAATGGGGATAAACACCATTTTGGTCCCATTTCAAAGGATATTTAGTAGTCTTTAAGTATGTGGTTCAACAGACTTGTCAACTATTTGTAACAACTAATTAATGATGGATAAGACAGTGATCATCAGCTTTCTTCCTATTCGCTACACAGTCAACATGAATAATCAACCTCAATTTACCGGTTTTATAAAGATGACTATAACAGAAAAAGTTTTCAAACTATGATAGCAAAAGCTGACAGAGCAAAAGTATTCATTTTTATAAAAACTTGTAACTAGAGGAATTCAGAAATGCAGTATATATCGGGGAATGGTTCATCCTTAAACAAATATTTCTGAGAATTCTAAAAATATATAAAATAAAAAATGGAGATATTCACTAGCCGGTATAATTGCCATACCGACGTTTTAACTTTGACAATTGAGGACCCTAGATCTAAAAGAGGGTTAAGTCACAATCTTGTGAATATTAGTATCAGTTTTCTGCTACAAGGAGGATCTCTGCACCCTCTGTTCAAATGTTAAAGTTAAGCCATGCGTTAAAGCTGTGTAAGAATCCATGGGAGGTAAAACCCGAGTGGGTCAAGTCCACACATGGACACAATGAAACCCAGTTTTTGCCATTTTTCTCAATGTGACTTAACCCTCTTTTAGCACTAGGGTCCTCAATTATATATCATCTAATGGGTAATTTCATGAGGAATTCAAATATATGTAAACAAAATAATGTTAGGGTTAGGTATACAAAATATATGGATCTCAAATTAAAAATTTAAAAAAATCTTATATTTTCCCGAAATGTCCGATCATACCATTTTAGTTCTTGGTCGTACTGTAATTTTAATGGCATATTTGTTATCCTCATGCAATTTCCCTTGTGAAAAGGCAGTGCATGATTGATATTTTGGGAACCGCTCAACATGGAATAAGAATTGAGCAAAGGAAAAGGGGACAATACGGTACTTATAATGCAGAAGGGGAGAACATCTCAGGACAAGAATTAGCAACTCCGTAGTATATAATAGATATTGTCATAAGGCCATGCGTTTTAATGCAGGGATCAATGTGCAGCTTGAACTTACCCTCCTAGCTTGAACCTACCCTCCTCAAGGTTTATAGTCAAAGATAAGACGCCTAATCTTTGCCTAGTAATATTTTTGGAGAGGTGAATCTTGAACTAATGTATACATTGGACAGGTGAATCTATGGTGAATCTTCACCTACATTTCAACTTCTCCCACATATTACTGTTGAACGAACATGGTGCAATAAGGGGAATCTTCACCCTACAAATTGCAGGATAGACCTAATCTTGACCTAGTTTATCCTGAAGAAAGGTGAATACAGGTGAATGCTTGAGGAGGGTAGGTTCAAGCTGCACATTGATCCCTGCATAAGTTGGGCCGGTTTGGAGTTATATGCTTATTACAAATGTAAAATGCATGGAAATGCGGTTTACAAATTATTATTATTATTATAAACTTAAAACAATCACACATAAGTATACATTTTCTTAAAGCATTTTTTTCTACTTGTTGTTGATGCTGGCGCACCAACTATTTATTTGTATTTGTCACACAGGAAACAATAATATATACATGTATGAACATTTACTTTTAATATTCTTTATATAATAAAGTACAGTATTTAAAGGTAGATGACCCGATCACATTCCGATTTTCAACTTGAAGTTTTCTATTCTACATGAAAGGTCATCCTTACAAAAGTCATGTTCCAAAGTTTGAGCTGCGTAGCTCTAATGGTTCTTATTTTAGATGCACAAGATGCTGTAAACTGTACCCATTGAGTAGTACACAAACTATATCGGTGGTTAGCACCATTCGCGGTAATTCGACGTTATTTCATCGATTTCTCCGTAATTATACCGATTTAGGCCGTCAAATTTCAGTATGATGATGAGAAAAATACGAGCTTTCATATGATATGAAAATCTCCGTATGTTTGAAATAATTATGTGTTACGAAAATGTGATCGGGTCATCTACCTTTAATTATTGTCTTTCCACCTTTTATATAAACCCCATTTTTATTGCGTTTATATAATCTTCCCTTTCCAATGGCAATATGACTTTCAACTTGGAACATAAAATTAACTAAGCCCTTAAACAAACACTTGAAAAATCGGCCGTAAACCTGCACATCTTTTTCTGTATACATACAGTTTCCACAATAATATAATATGATTTAGTAAAGGGTCCGGATCAAAAATATTGTATCCAAACATTATTGAAAATTTTGTTAAACTGAGATCCATTCCAAAAATGGTATTTAAAAAGATCTCATGTTCTTAAAGCCTGCTAAATAGGGAATCTCACAATAAACTTGACTTCGAAAAAGTCCAATCCCAATGAGACTTATGATCTTGAAAAGATGCCTAATATGAATCAAAATGTCAATTGTTTAAAGGAAGTGTCCCGCAAGCACAACATTGAGCATTATATGTTAAAAATATAATTATCGAGCCGAAATTACGTAATTATATAGAACAAAACACCAGACTAGTCACAAAAATGAATAAAAACTGCCATCACTCAACATGCAATTTTTAAAATTCGCGGCGATCGAAAGTCCCGGTGTCGATGACGTCATGGGTATCGGTGCTAAAATTTGCGCATGTGCATTGTGTAACTATGACATCATCGACACTGGGACTTTCGATCGCCGCGAATTTTAAAAAGTGCATGTTGAGAGATTGCGGTTTTTATTTGTTTTTGTCATAAGTGCGGTGTTTTGTTCTATATAATTACAAACGTTGGGCTCGATAGTTATTTTTCTAACATATAATGCACACTTTTATGCTTGCGGGACACCTCCTTTAAACAGTGCAAAATTCAAATGTGGTAACCCAAAAATGATAAACATGTTTATTTTTGTAATGCTGAAGGTAATTGCTTTCCATTGGTATATACATGTAGCAAGTTGTAATCCATTTAAAGGTTGAATGTTTTGCGCCCGTCTCTTTTGAAGCCTGTACTACTATAGAAGTCAATGGGAAACCACTAACGATCAGCAATACAAAATTAGTGATAAAATAAATATAAACTACATGGAATTCAATTATTTACCGGCCCAACTCAAAACGCATGGCCATATTTATTTGTGTAGATTATAGACAAACATTGTAGAAAGAAGATTTCCTCTATATCATATGTTTACGTATATTTTTTGTTGTTAAAATAAACAAAAGAAAGTTACAATTTACATGAATCTTGTGCAATTTGATTTATTTTGAATGGCAAAATAGTAAATAATAATGGATAACTAGATATTGCAGACAAAACCATTAGCGAGAGAGGGGAATTCACCTACCCCAACACTACAAGCCTCGTTGAATTGACAACCGATAGTTTGATGGGAGAGAGTGTACAACCTTACCATGAAACGTCCGCCTATACACTCGGACAAAAGTGATCTGCAATGGTATAAAATACACTCTAAATGTGAAAGAGTGACTAATAAATGACCCGTTATCGCTCTTTTGGATTGAACTATTAGCCAATCAGGAACAAAGAGGGCGGACAATATCGTGTCCGCGTGTGACAAGAGGTTTTGTCGAAGAAATAGTTACCGCTGCATGAATTGAACTTTCAAGTATTCTTCACCGAATCCACTTTGTTTTAGGCTATAAACATTAAAACATGCTAAATGTAAAAGAGTGAAAGACAGCACAAAAAGAGTGATTTTGGCGATGGAATGACCCCTCCGTTTAGAGTAAAGTTCACTCTCCCTAAAAGAGCTAACAGAATTACTCTTTTGGAAGAGTGAACTTCATTCAAAACGATTGGTCACTCCGTTGGCTCAATGTAAGAGTGATAGTTCACCCTACACTGTAAAAATGGTGTGTTACAGAACCATGATGTAAGACACGTCTTTGCAATAGACATGTCTTCAACAATAGATATCAAATAAAACAAAAACCAAGTGTCGCGCCTGAAGACACTTTGTAAGACATGACTCAACTAAGTCGGTTGTATAAGCAGTCTTCAATTAGACACAAGTCGTGTATTTATACAAGACATCTCGCAAGAAGACATGTCTGCTGGTTAGACACATGTCTCTAAACTCTACCTGCTACATGAGACGCATCTTACAAATGTGTCTTCTGTCAGGATATGACTTGCATAGAGACGTGAATTGTGTCTTCATGTATTATGGCTTCATGTCTTAGAATGTGTCTTCAGGCAAGAAACGTGTTTTTGTTTTCTTCGTTATCTATTGTTGTTGAAGACATATATATCGACAAGACGTGTCTTACATGGTTCTATATAAGACCATTTTACAGTGTATTTGAGTGTTTTTCTCTTTTTTATAAGTCAGAGTGTACATATATGTAAAATGCAAAAAGGTAAAACTCAATCAACAAATATTACAAAATTCGCATAAAGGCACCCAATAGGCTTATATGTATGTTAAGGCCATCTGCAATTGATTCGCAGTTTCCTGTTGGCGGGCGGGTTGGAATTGGCTATCGGGTCAACTAAGTCTTTTTAGTAGAGTCATAATCTTGGATTCCGTCGCCATTTTCTTCATACTTTGGTTTCTTTGTGAATTTGTTAACATTCTAAAAGAAAATGAGCTCCCATGCATTTCTCAAAAGTGACGGGAATGTTCTTTAATAGTGCAAATTCTAAAATGGCCGCCATACAGGGGTCCGAAAATTCAAATGGCTCCGATTTTCAAAAACAATATGCTGTTTGGTACGGTTACGGTTTTAGATTTGATTTATTTTCAGGGGATTTTGTTGCAAATAGCGAGATCGCGTTTTTCCGGGTCGTATACATGTATATAGAAGCCATAGCCCTCTTTATAAGTACTGGTTTCATAAACGCTCAAATAATTATTTGAAGTTTTATTCATTTGGAAGTCAATAATGAATTGACACAAAAGAATGAAGAATGAATTCTCACCTAGTTCCAATTTTAAAATCCTCAACAGGAAACTTTGAATTCATTGCAGATGGCAAAATCACACCATCAAACATATAGGCCTAACAAAATAAAGATCATGCTCTCTAAATGTAAAACTAAAAGAGTGAATTTCCACTCTTTCAAGGAGTTAAACGCAATAAAACACGTTTTGAGTGGAAAACACCGTGAAAGGGGGATGTTGTTTACACCACAATGAGAGTAAAAAAATAACTTTCACACTCAGTTTTAGAGTGAAAAATGTTCCACTCGAAACGTGCGTTTCATTCGCTCCTTTTCAAGTGAATTTTCACTCTTTCTGATACATTTAGAGAGTGGACTTACAAACGAAGGTCCGATCTAAGGCATAAGCTGCCTCCTGGTCGTGGGCACCCTGGGTGCTCTATTCAACTGCCGGTTGCATGTATCTATTTTTATAATACATTCCCTCCAATCGGCTTCGACCATTGAGGGTGGCGATGGGTGAAGCTTAAATACTAGATCCCTCACCGCCGACATCCTTACAGGGTCAAGTTTGGGCTTATTGACCCCATTACAATTAGAGCTTTTTCTTTCTCTTTTAGTAAAAATGTCCACGACGATGTTACTTGCCAGTGTCTTCTTTTGTACGCCCTCGTTGACTTGGTTGATATACCGGTCCTCGCGTTTGAAAGTTACCTTAATGATGAAGCCGCCGCTGTCTTTCTCTACCTCCAAATTGTCGTATGGATTGGCAGCGCACTTATAAAACTCGCACATTGCTTGTGTGGTAGATTTCGATCACGACAGGAGCATGCGCAGATGCGATTTTTGTGTAAGTGGTCTGTGATTTTGTCAATATTATATTTTTACGGTGATTTGTCGATCTGCATTAAATGCAAAAAGTAACAACGCCCCCGGCTGGACTCGAACCACCAACCTTTCGGTTAACAGCCGAACGCGCTAACCAATTGCGCCACGGAGGTGATTATTTACTAGGCTGTTTTGGTTTAGTGTCATGTTCACTCGTACACTTCCCCGTACACTTTCTTGCAAAGTCGGGCATCGTTTTTTCTCAAATGTTGCTTGCATATTGCCTTTGCTGTCGCCTTTAATACAAGTGCTGTCACTTGAACTTGGAACCAACGTTTAATTTGAACTGTCTATTTTCAATAAAAAAATACTCCAATACGGGAAAAAAATCAGAAAAGCTCACAGACAACAAATAAGAACATCATTTTACTCGACCTAGAATTTCAATCAACGGATTTCAATCATCGGCAAAACCCGATGATGTGAGTGACGTCATTTAATGAGCTCATTAGCATAATTTATGTCCGTGAAATATACAATAGGGTTTTGGTAGTGCAGCGGGCCGCCTCAGGACCCTTGAAGGCGTCCTCCTGGTTGGTGTTTGTCTAGAAAAACCTATCAAGGAATCGACTCGCTGCTTCAGAGCTGCCATCTCCTCCTGCTGCTGTCGTTGTTGGATCTCCAACAGCTGCACCCGTTGGCAGCTGCATCCGTCACAAACTCCGAGACATTCAGTGGAGTCATTCCCTATAGTGAAATTGAAAACCGCACACGTCTCGGAATTTGCGCCGGGAGATGGCGCGGCAGATGTCATGTTGAAGGATTCCGTACTAATATCATGAATAGTTGATTGGTCCGATGGGAAAGCAGACAAACCTTGATTAGCGGGTCCGCTTCCTCCATCCATGTCTTGTGGCACTATGATCATCGGGTTCGCTACCTTCATCCACGCTCAGGCTGTTGGTAGTTGTGATGGCAGATGGGAATTGTTTTTTTCACTGCGTGACGGACCAACTGGTACGGTTGAATACTCATGTGTATTCCGCAGATGAACTGAGACAGAAACATGTGGAGTTTCTGTCTAATTTGGTAAGCTTACTCCCAATATTATTAGTTTCTAGTCGGGACCATGGGTGTTCCACGTGCAGAGGGAATTCCGTGTCACGTGAGTTGTCAACAAACCCTCTCATGTGGTACATTGTATGACGTAGGTGATTTGAATGATGATGTTCTTTTAAAGGTATATTATGTCAGACGCGTGGTCAGAATCTCTCTGGTCAGACGACGGTGAACACGAACATCACACGTTGGAACAAAATTATTTCATCCTAAAACCACTGTGGATGGCTAACCATCCGCAGTGTCAGTATCCTTTTTGAATTTTAAACCGTTGTTAAGCGTTCGTCCCATTCACTTGATCACGTAACCTCGTTCGCATATTTTAACCTCAATATTCGTGAATACGCCCGTGTCCAGCGTCGTCTGATTATGTGATCTTTCCAGGGAACGCCCTCAACATCGAAAACATAAAATAGAAAGCAGATTTTCTTGCAGATTTACATTTCTGATCATAAATCATGCATACATTCCAAGTTACAGGGCGATACGATTCTTAATTACTTCAAAATCATGGTTTTAGAGTGAAAATAAACTGTCCGAATCCCGACAGTTTATATTTTCACTCTAAAACCATGATTTGGAGGTAATTAGGAATCGTATCGCTCTGTAACTTGGAATGTATGTATGATTTATGATCGGAAATGTAAATCTGCAAGAAAATCTATTTTCTAAAAGAAAATCATGAATAGAGGGCGCTCTCTGGAAAAGAGCACATAATATGCCTTTAACCCGTCCCTTATCACATGATACTGATAGTCACAAGTGTTTTAAAAACATATTTTGCATTACAAACTACAGTAATGACAGCATGAACAACGAATGTGTATTAAAGATCCCATTTTGATTCCTTGACAGGACGAGTCTGATCCACTGAAGGTGCATGTAACACCAGGCCTACTTCAGGATTTGGCCAAAGACGGAGAATGGGCCGACCATGTGTCACTAGAAGCCACGGCGAGATTTCTAAAAAGAACGATCCAAGTTGTAACGACGCTGTCAGGTGATGGTACTATCATCAAGAGTACACATGGTGAGCACGAAGATGACCTAATCCTGCTTGGCCTTTTGGGAGAGCACCACTACCGCAGTCTTGGTGAGTTTATACTTTACATGTAATCACTGTTTAATGTTTTAAGCAATTTATCATGATCATGATGATAGTCAGAAATGAAAAGTTGCTTTCCACAAACAAGGCTGATGTACCATGACACCCCTTGTGTCAAAAAGTGACGGGCCTTTGTCATACAACGCACCCTCGGTCAATTTTGTGACGCACCATTGGTTGATTCTGACGGACCATATGACGGGGACGCATCCCCGTTGTCAGATATCGTTGACTGAACTGGATAAAACACGTGACAACTGAAAATAAAACTACTTTTGATTCACGGGGGGGGGGGGGGGGGGGGGGGGGTCTGCCCTTATTCGATTTGATCAACATGGCCCTCGAATATCAGCATGACACGAAGTTGTTTATTACTCAGTCATGACTATTTGAAATAATATTATATACTATTTATAGGCCTATTATAATGTATAATTCATAAACCCTTTGCAGTATTAGCGATCGAGTGATTTCAGGCATTTTACAGAACATGCGGTATATCGGAAAAGTGACGGACCAAAGGGTGCCATAATTGACGTACCCTCCGTCAAGAATGTTGTGGTAAACGCACCTCTCTCGGGGGTCGTAAAGTGCGTCTTACCAACTGATAACCATTTATACATATTTTATTTAACAGAGCCTATTGCTGTGACATCAGCATCGCCAACAAGGCGTTCACGGGCGCAAGCTCCACGAAAAGAAACACCAGCTTCTAGACCGAAGGTATAAGTTCTCATGTATTTGTATTTAGCCCTAATTGTACATTTCCATCAGTTCAAAATCGTCGAATTTTCCAGTACACGTACCTTCAGTATTCCACTGGCAACGGGCAATAGCCCCCGGTGGGTGGGGGGTGGGGGGGGGGGGGGCTATATAGCAAGGGGGTCTTACCTTTTTCCAATGTCAGTGCCCCCCCCCCCCCCCCCCCGGTGCAATAGCTATTAGGTCGGGGACATACAATATTGTAAGCTACTCATAGGCCTACCACTAATACACTGGGTATATAAACTACAAATAACACTCTATCACCATGATCACCGACTGAGACATAATGTGCCTGTTTTACATAATGTATTTTTATATGCCCCCAAAAGTTATTTTTGGGCCGTGACCCCTCTACTGTACATGTGATGGACGATATTACATTAGTGTCAAGTTTGAATCCCATGGGCGGCACGGCACAACTCATTTTTTATGTCAGTATTTCTCAACGGTTTCTCTTGGTCTTTGGTCATATAGGCCTACATGTACATGTGTGTCGAGTTATGCATATAAATAATGATATATCTTTCGTTGTTTTTATAATTACAGACAGGTACAGCAGCACGAAAAGCACACAAGCCTGCACAAAGTACACCCAAGCGCGCCAAACGTTCGAAGTTGGTGGTGACCAAAAATGTAAGTTATCCAATAATTATACAGCATTCTAGATTTACAAGCAAATGGTGATTTCAGCCCGATATGTTAATACTGCTAACCAGTAAAGCTAGTTTTTTGTGCGTATCGGGGGGAGGGGAAAAGTGCTATTATTTTGACCCAAAAAATCACCCAGCACCCCCTGGATTCGATCGCGGGACCATCCGCACCCAAGTCTGTCCCTCTACCAACTGAGCTAACTCCCTAGCGGCTATGCGGCCACAACTCCGAGGCCACAGGCCTGCGGTAGGTGACGTCATCGCGGCAATGCAGCAGCACGTGCCTGGAGATAGTTTCTGGCAGTGAGATTTAGTGAGATTCAGTGCGGTTAGGGTTAACAAATCGTAAATGCTTAACAATGTAGTCGGCCAACTTCTCTTTCAATCATTTTGTTGGTTTGTGCTTTTTGATACATATATTATATATAGATCTCAAAATTTGACACTTTTCAAACAGTATTTTCATGTATCCCAGTGCCGTCAACAAACAGTGGTGTGTGACGGTGGGCGAGTCATTTGAGCAGTCAGAATCCGACAAGGGTGTGGCACAAAATTGACTAAAGGTACCGACATTGTATGGCAAGGGTCCGCCACGTTAGTGGCATAGGGTGCGTCATGATAGAAAAAGACGCATCTCGATTTGTCATATAGTGCTTCATACAACAGACAGGTGAATTAATACCTACAGCTTCCACACAAATGTACAACAGAAGTTATATTACCACTCAAAAGAGCTTGATTTGATGCTGTTTTTTAAATTTATTTTATTAATGTTTACAGGCAGCTGCCGTCAAATGTCGAGGGAAACCAAATCAGACAAACCGTACAGCTGTAGTGGAACTGACCATGAATATGATCTTCATGGCAATGAAACTGTAGATACGTTACTGGAGGTAGCTGACAGGCATGCAGCAACTTTGACGGTGGCACTGGAGAGAAAAAAGGCAATGGCGACATTGCGTAAGAAAGACCAGCAGCGCAGCGTGGCCCCCGACCTTGAAGCCGCTGAACAGGTTTATCAAACCTCAGCGCTTCAGGATGGAAACATTGGCCTCCGTCCTCCGCTGCCCGATCAAAGGCTGTTGTGCAGCGTCTTTGGACCTCAAGGATGCTTACCTTCACGTTCCGATTGCTCCCAAAGACCAGAAATGGTTGCGTTTCCAAGTACAAGACCAGGCGTACATGTTCACATGTCTGCCCTTCGGCCTCTCCACAGCGCCCAGGGTGTTTACCCGGGTAGTGAGAGAGGTGGGAGCATACTTGAGACGCCGGGGCGTCAACATTTGTCAGTATCTGGACGATTGGCTGGTGTATGCGAAGTCTCGAGAAGAGACAGCGCACCACATACAGCTAGTCATCCAGGTGATTACGCGACTGGGTTTTGTAGTGAACTACAAGAAATCCAATCTCGTTCCGACACAGTCTCCGATATACCTCGGGGCACGACTAGACCGGTCGAAGGGTCAGGTTATGCCTTCCCTGGCACGAGTACACAACATGGCTGCCTGCGCTCGCATCCTAGCGGAAGCGAGTGTGGCGCCGGCGGTAGCATGGCTCAAAGTATTGGGCCTCATGGCCAGCATGGTAGATCTGATCCCGCTTTGTCGGTTCCATATCGTCAGCCTGCTTCGATAATTGCCTAACTCACTTTTCAGCAAAACTGAGTTTTTTGCATAAATCATGACTTCATTACATTATGCACATGCTGTTATAATACCTAAGTCATTGACCAATCAAAAGTGTTGATAAATGAAGAGTTTTGTTGAAAAAGGGCCACCAGACCACTCCAACATGTTACTCATTTTGCATTATTGAATTTGCATTGACAAATCCATGGAATTAATCAAATTATTGTATGGCTGTGTTCATCTGTTTCTATATGACTTGGATTAGTGCATCCATGCACGCCAATTGAGGCATCAACAATCAAAGGCACATTCCACATAATGAATATCCATCCATCAATAATACAAAATGAGTAACAGGTACACAGGTAACAGGTTTCATACTTTTGTTGTTTTCTAAGAACTAGAAAAAATGAGTTAGGCAATTATCGAAGCAGGCTGACGATATGAGGATAATTCAGATTCACCTGCTGGCGCACTACAAGCCAAGTGTTCACTCAGTGTCCAGAATGGTTCCTATCTCAGACCTGATCAAGGAGGAACTCCACTGGTGGTACCAACCTGCCAACCTGACATCGGGGATGTATTTTCCATCTCCGCCGACGAGTCGTGTCATCACGACAGACGCGTCAATGTTGGGTTGGGGAGGCCATTGGCTAGACAACCGCGCCTTCGGCCGGTGGTCAAGCATAGAGGCTCAGGTACACATCAACCTGCTCGAACGCAGTGGAGAAGACTCTCCTATGGTTCGAATCCGATCTACAGGGACACAATGTCCTTGTCCAGACGGACAACTCGACGGTGGTAGCTTACCTGAACAGGGAGGGCGGGACAAGATCTCCCACCCTCTGTTGCCACACCATGAGACTCATAACATGGTGTCGAGATCACCAGATCACTCTGCGGGCGATTCACATCGCGGGTGTCACGAACATCCTTGCAGACGATCTTTCCAGGGGACGAACGTCCGACCCCACGGAGATATCGTTAGCACCTCAGATAGCACAGACAATCTTTGTACGATTTTGTCACCCAGCGATCGACCTGTTTGCGTCATACCAGAACAAACAGCTACCGGTGTATTGCTCTCGGACTCGCGATCCGAGGGCGTACGCCGCAGACGCTCTATCAGTGGATTGGACGGGACTGACGGCTTACGCCTTCCCCCCAATATCGCTGCTTCCAAAAGTGGTAGAAAAGGTGGCAAGAGACGACTGTTACGTCCTGCTCATAGCCCCTTTCTGGCCGAAACACGTGTGGTTTCGTCCAATGGTAGATCTTCTTGTGGGTCGCCCCATGTTGCTACCTCCACTTCAGGACCTGCTCAGGCAGGGAGTTCACGGCGAATTCCTTCCAAACGAGCACCTACGGTTGACTGTTTGGCCATTATCCGGCAACGATGCCAGGAGAAAGGCTTTTCTCGAAGGTCTGCAGGCTTGGTCGCCTCGGGTCGACGCCAATCCACGCTCAAGACATATTCTAAGCGTTTGGCTCCCTACTACGAGTGGTGTAATGAGAGAGGTATCTCTCCCACTCGAGCAGATGTAAATAGCATTTCGCTATTTTTAACTGAGAGGTTTGATTCAGGACTCCAGGCAGCTACTGTCCGGAATTATAAGTCCGCGATCATGTCAGTCCACGTAGGTTTTGAGGACGGATCCACTGTCAATGATGGCGGTGAGGTCAGTCTTCTACTGAAGGGGATGTTCAACGAGAGACCACCAGTCAGGAAGATCGTACCTGCCTGGGAACTTAACACTGTTCTCGAGTACATTAAGGGTCCGCCTTTTGAGCCTATGGCGAAAGCGACCCTCAAAAATATTACTCTTAAGACTGTTATTCTCGTGGCCCTTGCTTCTGCGCAAAGGTCTTCTGAACTTCATGCATTGTCATTTTCTTCAACATGTTCAATGTCTCTTTCTCGCGCGGGTGTGACAATGTCTTTTGTTCCTGGCTTTGTAGCCAAGAACGAGACTAGTTCGCACTCGTACTCCACCCTTTACCTTCCTTCCCTCAGTGCCGGTTCATCTGTGCACGATGATAGGTTATGGTGCCCCGTTCGCTGTCTAAGGTATTACTCAGATAGGACGTCCGGAGTGCGAGGTAAAAACAATGATCAACTTTTTTTGACGCACTCCGAGCCACATAAGCCCGCGGCGAAAAGTACTATTGCTCGCTGGCTGGTTCAGGTAGTCAAAGACTCTAACGCAATTATTAATGACGAGCGTGTTACGGCACACTCAACTCGTAGTATTGCTACCTCATGGGCCTACCACCGGGGGTTGTCCGTGAGAGAGATATGTGAGGCCGTTTCATGGAAGGCCACCTCAACGTTTTCCGCTGCCTACTACAGGAGCATTAACGGAAACTCGCTCAGGGGCCAATTCGCCCGCAACGGTTCTAGCCGGACCAGTTGCGGGCAGAAATCCAAGAAATTAGGTTAGTTGGTCTATCAGTTATTTATTTATAGGTTGAGCTAGGCTTCTCGGGTTTTGAGTAAAAAGGCTAGACTGAAGCTAAGCTTACCGTGGTTCGATTTTCTGGTTCTGACATCAGTAATTATGATGTGGGCCTTTCAAGATCTGATCCTTTAAATTAATAAATAATATACGCGGTGTTTGGCTTTTTATCGCACCTCCTCCAGGTTCTGTGCTAAACTGGGTTGATGCAAATTAGTCAGATCAAAACATCGAACCGGCAAGCAGGTCGACAGGGGAGTCTCTCCCAGAACTTATTGTTCTTGGGACTCCCCTGTCGAAGCCTGCTTACCGTTGTTCGATGTTTTGATCGCCCGGCCGCCCTAAGCCCCCTGCGACAAAAAGCAGAAGTAGTTTGGATTATTCCGAGGTAGTCCAAGCGAAATTTGGGTGACGGGCTGGCGCGTGACATGGGGTGACGTCACGTCGGTGCGACCCGTGTTTCTAGTTTGAAATATTAGAAATACTTAGTTTGGAATGCCCGCATCTCCGGGAAAGATGCAAATTAGTCAGATCAAAACATTGAACAACGGTAAGCAGGCTTCGACAGGGGAGTCCCAAGAACAATAAGTTCTGGGAGATTATTAACCATTTATCCATTTATTTATAACGAACGGATTTTTATCGTGCCATTTTTGCCATTTTATACCATATTTGTATGTTACTCTCGCACAAAATGTGTTTATAATGTGATTATACTCCTTATTTTTGAAAGAACGGTAAAAAATGATGACATTTTCGAACACAAAAAATTGCATCATTTATACGGTCCACAATCATTGTTAGACTGGACGTTGTGTGACGTGTTGCATAAAGTTTCTTGTAGCTTCATGCGCTGCCCCAACGCTGTCGTTAGAGAACAATAGAAAAGTCTCCGAGGCGACCTTTGACTGGGTTCACGGGGTTAATCATATTAATAAGCAAATATGCAAATGAGCTAAGTGTCCCCTCCTATTATATATTCTCCTTGACTAAATGAAGGGTAAGGGTATGGTGTATAAGTCCCAAGTATGCAAATAAGGATTATGAGATTTATTCCGTTGTTGAGTACGTGTGGTAGAGCATGACATTGTATTCAGTCAGATCATTTGCAACATGGGACTTCTACACCATACCGCTACCAAATGAAGACTGAAATCCATTGTTCAGCTATTTGTATGAACCATTGTTGTTTGTAAGTGGGTATTTCCCTCATTAGATATTCGGAATAGCTTCAATAGAGTCAATAGATTTGCACTACACACCTGTTTATGTATAGACCACTATACACCGTGTGTGCAGTTTAGAAAAGCTGGTTGGTAAATGTGACTACATGCATGTACACCATGTGGGAAGCAGATTCAGTTTTGATTTATGTTTGGAGTGAACAACACTCTCTCTCTCTCTCGAGCTCGTAATTAGGCTTTATATTGTCGTCGCAGCAGAAAACCACACAATTTATTTTATACAGTCTTGCCAATCGTCGCTGATGACGCTGAATGAAGATACATTTTAATGTAAGTTACTGTGTACAGTGTGCTTTACATAACATGATATTAATGTTGAATTATATTTTGGAGAAATGTCCTTGCAAAATATAGAATGAAACTTGAAACTTGAAACGTTGTGAAATTGTTTGATACGTTTTTAACCTGAATGCTGTACAACCATGGGGAGTAAATATGGTAAACATATTATGAGTAATGCTCATTACAATAATTTGAGTTACCCGAACTTAAAACTTATTACTGATAACTTCAAATATTACTTACAGTAATTACTCAATAAAATTAAGTGTAACCCGGTCACACTTAAATTTATTGAGTAAATGCAGCAAATTATTTTTTTGAGTGTAGTCCTACTTCAAAGAACTCGTGTGAGCCGAGTTTCTTCATTTGTTAACGTTTTTTTTTGCATTTTGACGACGGACCATAAAGTTGGATGCAGTAAAATGCAATAAATTCGACTTCTTTTTACTTCATGTTTACCTCTTTTAAATCCAGCGGAAAAGTACGAAACAAGCTGGGTGTATTCACTGATGTCTAAATCAGTGGCGTAGCTCGGGGGGGGGGGGGGGGGGGGGGGGGGGGCGCAGCAGGGGGAGGGCAAATTTGGTGTAACCTTTTACGAACTTGCCCCCCCCCCCCCCCCCCTGAAAAAAATCCTAGCTACGCCACTGGTCTAAATAACCCCACACAAGCAACTGGACATCATGAAAGTAAACCCTTTTTACCTAAAATGATTTAAAATGTGCATGACTTGCCCAGTTTTCAGCAATATGAGGCAAACTACTTTTGGTTATAACCTTTTTTATTATTCAGCCTGCAGACAAGGTTGAACCATCATTTTGTATTGTAAAGTACTATGTTTCCATGTATTCCATTTTCAAGAGATAATTTTATTTTCAAAATTTTATGAACATGCCTACCATTGGGTGATTTGACATGGAATGACCCAAATCAGCTATTACAAGAAAACGAAGGGGGTTATATGAGACGAAACCAGCATAGAATGACATTTTGTACCCTTAAACATGGGTATTGCCACCAAAATCAAATAAATAAGACCAAAAATGACTGAGTTATGATCAAAAGACTGTTTTTCCAAATGGCTGACTTTTTGTGGTTTTTTGGCCGGGCACCCTGGATTTCGCATTTTTTCTTCAATGTTGTTGTTGAAAATCTTGTCAGTACGCACAAAGTCATCAAAAAATCATGTAGCAAGCGTGATCTGAAACTATGACCTAAAAATGACCCTCTATAGCCCACTCCTATAAAAATAATAATGAATTTTTCATTGCAGGGAATTTTAAACAAACTGTTGATGAACTTGACTTCAACTCATAATAACAAACTTTCTATGTCAATTACACATCTTAATTATACATGGTAGAGATTTTTTGTGTTTTGTCCAACCAAAAGCATAATTTTTGTTCTTGGACCCATGTACAGGGTGTCTCAAAAAAAACCGTGCACGTGTTTACCCAGCTTATTGACCATGAACTTATAGAATTTGGTGTAACAATTGTATACATAGTGATAGCCATAACGGTTAGCTTTCATATTCCGTTTGTTTCATCTGATTTGGAATTGTCAATCTTGAGATATGATCAATTAACTAAAGCTACTTAAAGTCGACGTTGTGCCACTTACAGTTTGCAATGAATAGAAATGGTTATTCCGGAGAGAGGGGTTGTTACCATCGGGGTTACCACCCCCTAAAAAAATCCAATCCGAATTGCAGAGTATGCTTATTTGGGTACCATGTTATAGCTAGAGGTTCCCTTTATCCATACATACTAAAATAAGTACAAACATCCCACGCATGATGTCACAATGACGTCACCAAACATGGCCGACCTCAAAATCCCGCCGTATTCGCTGGACAGTGAAATATCATAGAAATCTTCGCCAAAAGAGTTCTAAATATCGGAATTTCACCCGATTTTTTGCTTATAAGTGATGGAAATGGTGTTTCAAAAGAGTTCTAAATATCGGAATTTCACCCGATTTTTTGCTTATAAGTGATGGAAATGGTGTTTCTAACATAGGCCTATGCTAAAATATTTCAGGAACATACAATACAAATATTTTTCAAAATGGCGATTAAAAAAAATGTATGTGGCAACCACCCCCCTACAATCGGACTTTGACGGCTTACCCTACCCCCGGTAAGGTGGCAGCCTCAATATGTTTTCGTCAAAATGAGCGCAGGGAATGTAAAAGCGATCACCTAGACGCCCTAGGTCACTGTGTTTTGCGTTCTAGCGCAATCGGCGACCACCCTCCCTTAAGAGGACGAGGGTTTTAATGCTTATCTTAAGCACAACTTCGATTTTAGGTAGCTTTAGTTAATTGATCATATCTCAGGATTGACAAAACAAAATTAGATGAAATAAACGGCATATGAAAGCTAAGTGTTTGGTCTATCAATATGCATACAATTGTGACACCAAATTTTAGAAGTTCATGGTCAATATAAAGTTGGGTAAACACGTGCACGGTTTTTTTTTGAGACACCCTGTATTATTCAACACTAATACACTTTATTTATTTATTTAAACATTCTTTATTGAGGGTAAACAGCTTCAGTGTCAAGCACTGCTTTCCATGCAGGCCCTCATCATACAGAAAATATTATAGTATTTACAAAGAAATGTTTAAATATTTACACATTATATACATGAATCAAACATAAATATCAAAATAATATAAATACATAATTAAGAAGTACTTCGCACACAATTAAAGTTAATCTTAGACTTAAATTGATGCACAGTCATGTTCTCCAGTTCAATTTTGACAAATTTGACTGTTGATGGTAGGCTATTCCAGGCATAGGCTGCCTGCCCTAACGTGAAATGTGTGCAAGCCTGAATTGGATTTAAATGTTGGCACAGCCAAAGTAGTATGATTTCTTGCAAGATGTGAATGGCTGTTATAAACAAATCTGGATAGAGCAGATATGTATGATGGACGTACATTTCTCAAACATTTAAAAACAATAAGAGTTAGATTATTATGCCATCTTTTATCAAGTTTTACCCATTTAAGTATATCCATCATATAATTTGTTGGTGTTCTAATATCAGCTGATAGAATTATCCTAGCTAAGTTATTATGAAGTACCTGTAATTTGTTATGAAACTCAGCAGAAAATGTTGACCAAACAGTGCTTCCATAAGGCTCATTCCATGAAGTTGGGGCATTTGTTAAAATAGCAGAATTTGGTACTTTAGGCAGCTTATAAACTGTTTAACTCTATGTGTATATCAAAAAATGTTAGTGTCCAAAAACAGTACTAGGTTATAGTATTGAGCCATGAAAAAAAATTAAAAATCGACCCTTCCTTGAAGAAAAAATAAATAAAAATGAGGTGGTGTCCAAGACCATTTTTGCTAAAAAACGTGACATGGAAAACACACAATTAATATGAGTTTTATGTAAGCAAAACTATCATAGAATTGCTTGGAAATCGATTTGATTAATAAAAGATACATGTATTCATAGTTTACTGACCAAAACACCTCGTCACGCTGGACTGATTTTTCACCCAAGCAACATGATAATTGCCTTTCCGATGCTACGCACGGTGTCCACAAAATATACACGTGTAGCATCGGGAGTTTTCATTGCTGAATGGGGGTAGTTCTCTATCATACATTTTTTAATTATTTTCCAAAATTAAGAGCATTTATCAATTGAAAACTATTGCAAATGAGAATAAATTTCATGAAGACCATTCCATATATTCATGAAAAAGTATACCGTGCCGTGTGCATGGTGTCCTAACCATAAAATGTAGCATCGTGATAAACATCCTATGCAATTTGTGGAATCCCCCCCTGGAGATAAATAAAACATTCCATATTTCTTTTGTAAGGATAGAGGTCAACAGCTATCAGGTTTGTTTGGAATTTGCCACATGTCGGCTAGTTTTATCAAGGTTTCAGTCGCTGGTGTCCCGTTGTAGCATCGGGACTTTTATGTAGCATCAAAATGTAAACATTGGATAGTTTCGTGAATGGTAAGTGCGATTGTAATTATTTCTTAACGGTGCTTGTATGTCTGTATTTATTAATGCATTTTTATTGAAAGGGA
>JAYJML010000325.1:0-12296 GCA_035610835.1 Ophiura sarsii | reverse complement strand
GAGATGAAACATTATTCAAACACGCCTGTGACGTAATAAATGTTACGCCAAAAGTGTTTTAAAACATACCACCATTTGTCATAATAATCAATAACTCCAATACATTTCAGAAAAAAGGCAAAACTGCATTTTTGTTTTCAGCTATTACACAGATTTCTGTAGCCAGCGAGTATCTTTGAATTCGCAAATATTACGGCGTGCGGGTCCTACAAGTAGACGAGTGTCTTTAGATAAAATAAGAAATGGTGTACTTTGTTATTTGCAAATTCATAAACTAATAACTCTACCAAATGAATACCCGTGATAATGATTTAAGTTGAAGCATTGTTGAAATGATAATATTGATCGGAAATCCAAACCACCAATGTCCCAAGTTAGCAATATGCGCCATTTTACGGTCATTTCAACCACAACCTATGGTTTTAATCATATTTCGGAAAGTCCCTAAGCACACTACAATATAGCACCCATCAAATGCAATATACACCTAGCATCTTAAGACGACTGTACTGCATGTATATATTTACTGTTGCATATCTGTCAATCATATAAAGTACATTAAACATGATCTAAACCCATCTTCATATATTGCCCATACTATCTGTGAATTTTCAATCAGTCACTCAAGGAATTGGATTCAAAGATCTGGAGAAAATCACATGTGTAAATACCCTAAAGTTCCAAATGTTTTGGATTGTAGAAGGTAAGGATATATGTCAAGTATCAACAAAAGTCGTACTGTTAAAAAGAAAGCAGTATGCCCATACAATTACAAAATCCTTCATTTCGGACCACTTGCCCCACGGTCCAGTTGCCCCATATTCACCTATAGTATTTCTACGTTGGGTGTTCGGATTAAAGTGACAACCGACATACAGTTTCTACTGTTCATAACATGAGTAATAGTCATTTTCTATGGACGCTGAAAAGTCCAACAATGTCGTACGTATTACGTGCGGATTTTAGTCAAAAATATCAGCAATATCACTCTTAAACGAATTGATGACCACATTTAAAAATGATGGTTTGCTATGTGTGGTATCCCATTTTGCAACATCTTACCTGTTGGAGTGAGTACATATCAAAATCCGAGGTTGGGCCATTTTCCGTAATGTCTCCATAACAGCACTAGCTATTGTGAACGTTTTGCCAGTACCAAACGGTCCATAGAGAAGAAGTAATGGAGTGCGGTCTCGCGATCCACCCTTCGAACATATGAATCTTGCCGCGGCCTCTTGCCACTTATTCAGTTTTACTGGCGATAAGGCGCTGTCAGCTTCTTCGGGCGAACTTCGCTCTTGCGGGCATCTAAAAGGAGTAAAATGAATATTGGGTACCGGTATCTACTATTTTTAAAGGGGCATTGAAATAAACTAACTACCATCTTATCTGAAACCGTTTTCCTTAATTCGCCGTCTATTATGTAACATTTCACGATTTGGTCATTTCAATGTAGATCACATCATCAGCATCACTCACCACATAGCTTGCTTCAACTAAATTTCAATCTTGCGTGATTATTCAACCATTTCCCCATAAATCATTACACTTCAGGGTTCTTACGTACCTTATCTATTGAAACAATTCCTTTTCCCCAAATTTCATTTTTCTCGGCAATCTTTCAATGCCCCTTTAAAGGTAGGTGTTCTGATTGCTGGCCCAATTTGCAACTTGATGTTTTCTATTCTACACGAAGGGACATCCTTAAAATAGTCATATTCCAAAGTTTGAGTTGCATAACTCCAATGGTTCTTATTTTAGAAGCACAAGGTGACATGAAATTTGCCCATTGAGTAGTACACAAACTGGTCGGTTGGTTAACCACCTTTGGCGGTAATTCACTGCATTTTGGCCTATATCGTCGAAATGGAACATATCTCGCGCCTAAGATTTTACGGAAATAATGAGAAAAATATGAGCTTTCTTATTGATGTGATAAGAGTGATCAGAACATACACATTTAAATGTTTCCAACTATTTATCATGTGTATTTATTGCCAATGGGTTAGATATCTTACATCAAAGCTGGATTCGGATTCTCAGTTGGAAATATGTATTCCGTGGATGTCATTCGCTCTATGGCTTGGTGCATGAGAAGGAATATATGGCGATCTAGTTGGAATTGTATCTCGACATCTTTCTTCTGTTCAGTGGCGAGTCCCATTTGTTGTACGCATTTACTGCTGAGGATCACGTACAATTCATCTTTGGTTTGTTTGTCTTCCATCTCACGATCTTTTAATATCTCGGCTTCGTAGACTTTTTCCGATGATGGGTCCAGTTTGATGAGTACATACTGGACATTAGTTAGAATTATCTGACTTGCGCTTGTGTCATCATGAAGGGTATGAGTGAGATCAATTCGTCCAAAAAGCTGCTTCGCTTCCGACACATATGTCATCACTTCATTACGAGACTTGAGGTGAATTGTATGTTTGATTGTCATTTCTGCAGTCATTCCGAATCTGTAAAACAATTAACAATGCCAGTACACAATTAAGTTACAAGTACATTTATAAGGTGTGTACAACTACTAGTATTCTGCACGTCTTCGATGGCGCAACCACCTTCATTGGATGATATCAGTATGGTTAAAGCGAAAGCATATGCCTATTTCTTTTCCACATTTTTTCCTTCATCTTCTTGTCACTGTTGGGTGTATTTCCTCATTCTCAGGATGGGAAAGATGATGTTACCAAGCTACGCATGTCTTATCTCTACTTAAAGGATATTAAAATATTAAAAAGCATATGGAACTTAAATAAAATCCAATGATGTTTGTTGGCATTAATTGAAAATGTTGTAGTTGTCATAATTATGTACATTTATATATCATTTTATGAGAATATTGAAACAAGTTCGAAGCTGCACAACCGCAAAAGGTTAGACCTACAATGTTTAAATGTGAATGTCCTTGCTAATTTTTCGTTGGGACATTCTCCAGTGGTTGTTAATATTTTGTGTTATATTGTCTATTGTAAAACACCGTAGGTTGGTCAACTGCATTCTATTATATTATATGTAATATTCCACGCCGGTGAATGTCCTTGCTTATTTTTCGTTGAGACATTCTCCGGCGGTGGTTGTTAATATTTGTTGTTATATTGTCTATTGTAAAACACCGTATGTTGGTAAACTGCTTTATATTATATTATATGTAACATAAAATAATACATAATGTTTAAATCAGTTAATATTCTGAGCAATACAAACCGTTTTAGCAAAGATATTCTCTCTTTCTCTTCAGTTCTCAGCATTTGGTGCATAAATTGATGGTAGTTATCGCGATCAAGTATGCCTGCCTCTTGACTGATCTCCGATAATCTGTACTTGGACCTTATATTCGTTTCCATGGACGCTATATTCTTTTCCAATCGACTGGGATGCGTAGCGAATGGAACGATATCACTGTTAGAAGAGTCCCATGTTTTAACCTGTTCAGCTGGAGGTAGCAACTTATCTTCTTCGTCATCTTCTGTTCCTACATGAATAGTCAGTTTACGAAAAACTACTGGTTTGTCATCGAAGTCAAATACTATCCATTGTTCAAATTTACCCAGCATACGTGTGCGGAAGGTAACTCCTATTGTGTACTGCGTGCCACCATCTCCAGTGGAGTTGGGACATGCCTGGTCTCCCGGACATATTTGAGCTTTTGTAGTATTTCCAGGATATGCGAGCTGGAAGTAGATACGATATTCGTCGTGAAGCAAACCGATTCGCTTCAAAAGTTTCTGAAAATAAGATTCATTATACACATAATTATACAGTCACGGTAGTCACCCTTACTTTGAAAATAAACAGAACAAGACTTTTAGCTGACGAAACTGAAGCAGCTTTTTACACATCGAAATGTAGAACCATAGATGATGTTGTGCTCTTTTTATCATTTAAAGTTACCTTATATTATGTAGACACCAAATGCATCGGAACAATTCAAATGCCAACGCAATGTCTAGTGCGGGGCGGTAGATTCAAATACATGTAGTTCATATAGATATTGTGCGTATCGTTATCATGGTTATGACACCTCACCATGGTTATAAAACCCTGTTACCTATTACTTCTACGGTGAATTGCACACCATCATGACATTGTATAATATAATATTAACCGACATACCTTGACAGTTTTGATGGTAAACGTCCAATTATATGTGTAAACGGTGTCATCTGGGAAATCGAAGATTGGTATCAACGGTGTCAAATTGGCTGGTTGGCATTGAATTTGAACATATATCGGTTCTTTTTCAGTCATCTGTAATATATCATGGAATGTGTTTTTATTATAGAAATGATAACGATTACTTACAAAAATAGGAATTAGGTGTATACGAATAGTCGTATTAAAAATCCCAATATTTAATTTTTTTAAATAACTTGATTCTTTCACAGATAGTGACAGATTATTAAAAGATATTGTATTTGAAATGTTATAACATAATAACATAATTATAGTCTTACTATTTCCAGTTGCTTTTCCGCTAGATTGTATTCCAATTGCAGATCATCTAAAAATGAGAACAGCTTCATTTTACGGAATTTGTGCCTGTCTTTCCATTCTTGTAGTTCTTCTTTGTCATGAGCCATGGTGCATGCATTATTCACCTCCGAAACGTTTGAGAATGGACATTTTCCCTGTTTGGCCCTGAAATAATGTACCAGCGATTGAAAAAGATAAGGTACACTGTTATACTAAATAAACTACCCATAATTTTAATTATACCTATATTTCATAGATTGAAAGTAAAAAAAACATTTAAAGAAAATGAATATAATAAATTTGGTTCATACCTTTCACAAAGTGTATAGTTGCCGTTGATGACATTCAGCGGAGGGCATCGAAATTTCCATGACCGCTCTTTGTCAGAATTCAATTTTGTTTTGTGCTCAGGTGATTTAATATGAAGCTCCAATTCTTGATCATCCTTGAAGGATTCTTGACAATAGCTACACGAAAAGGCATCGGTATCAGAGTCTGAACTACATTCATAATGTAGCGCTGAGCCTATTCCTGATTCTGAATCAGTTGCTGATCGATACATCGGTTTCTCGCCATGACGTTTTCGAAATTCATCTCCAGTGGAAGCTGTCGGATGGCAATAAAGTATGAAACACCACATTTGACAGTATGTTTTATGTCTATGTCTTCATATATGAGTCAAACCGCACCTCAGTTTGTAAAGTTGAATCAAATGGTGATTCTTTAAACATGATACACTTCAAATGACTGTTTAGTCTCAACGATTTGTTAAAAGTGTTAAAATGATAGTTTCAAATTTGTGTAAACATTGATAAAATGTTGTTTAGATCTTCAATCAAATGCACATGAAATAAATTGAAAATCATGTACGCGGACATTATGTTGGGTTTTTAATAGCGCTTTTCCAATTATACTCCAAGCTCGTATGCCTACATTTCACCCGCTGTAGTTGTCTGATACATCAGAATAGTTCGCTTCACTTCAATGTGACTGCATATCATAGAATTACCGATAATTGCGCACATTCCTATAAAACGCTTAGGCCGTGTTTCCACATACATATAAATAGAAGATGTGTCGGTCGGGACTAGTCCGGACCGGAACCCACTTGGAAGTTGTGTTCCCACAGAGCGCTCGGGGGCCATAATGACTCAGTAGAGTGGTCTGATGTGGCTTAATAACAAAATGTACTCGTACCCGGATGTAAGGCTAAATATTCAAAAACGCGGGAAAAGGCATCTATAGGTGAAGTAAAATTCCATTTACTTAGAACATGGAAATATAAAACAATAATAGCAATAAGTACTATGCAGTTTCCCATAACAAAATAAATATCAGTGGTTGATATCTAAAACCACAAACCAGTGAAATACTGTATTTTACCTAAATCGTGACGATTGCTGCGTCCTATTTCACCACGCGAGCGACTTTCTTTATAATGCGCGCTCGCGACCCTCTTTGTAATATAACGCGCTCGCTTTGTTTTATAACATGCGAGACTTTATATATATAAGGGCAGTTCCGTAATTAGGTAACCCAAATTGAAAAAATTGAAAAAATTGAAAAGCGTCGAAATAACCTAATTTATGTATCATATCAAAGGTTATGGGTTGTAGTTTCATGATATGATATAATTTGGAATTTGACCTAACATTCTCGGTTTGGCTGATTTTGAGGTTGTTGCGGACGTACAGGGCATTTTTGAGTAGAAATCGCACCATGGAAGTGCAATTATTTCCATGAATGAACGAAGGCAAGTATTACAAATTGATACAATCAATACAACAATGAACATGTGTTATGTATCATATAAAATAGTGACTTAAAATGACCAAATTATTTAAGAATTATGCATTTTGGATTAAATTTGGTACCTTCTGTTGCGGACGTACACTTCCGAAAAGCTGCTACATTTAACCACTCCGTTCAATACTTTGGCAATGTTGGAAACCAATGAAGGAAGTATTTTTCTAAAGCTGATGATTCATACTTTATAATGTTTAAAACTTATTTTGTTCTGTATCTGTTTACATATTTAATACATGGTCTCTTGAAGTGTTGCGGACGTACATCTGTGAATTATTTTACAGATGTACGTCCGCAACACTAATAATTATGTACGTCCGCAACGGATAAACATCGGTCAATTTTAACTTAAAGATAAAGGTTCTGATAATTTTCTCTGTTTGTTTTCTTTAGGTTTGTCCCTCTTACAAACAAAACAATATTAGTTTTCATTACAGACCTGAACACTTCAGAGAACTTTTGATAGGAATACAGGTGTACTTAAAAAATCACTTTCTCTGCGTAAGTCCGCAACGGAGGGTTTTCACACCATATCTCATTAACCGAAAATGATACAGCAAAGGAATTTTCAGGTTTTATACTCCTACTAGAGATACTTGAAACCCAGGTGTTGACAATCAAGCAACTGGTATAGTTTAGATTTGGCAAGCCCTCAAAGTGTCTGAAATGTACGTCCGCAACTACGGAACTGCCCATAACCATGATAACTTGCCCGCCATAACTACACCGTAAGGCGCAGTATTACGCTAAAATTGTTCCCGGTCTCGAGTAAATTGTGTTCCCACTTGCTAATTTAATTATTTCGTCGAAACCGGGACTACTTTAAAGGTGGTCTTAAAAATTAACATTTTGTTGGAACACGCGGCCTTAGATTGAGAGACATGAACGGAAAAGTATTTTGCCCAAGGACACAACGCGTTGATCGTAGTGAGATTTGAACTCGCATCCTTCCGATTATGACTATGAGTGCGTTCCTTATGATCCCTTGGACCTCACATGCCGCACGTTACAAATACTTTAAACATGCTTTTAAGCAAGTCATATTAAAATATGAAAGTCACCAAATGAACAATAAATATATACGTACTATTTCCAGTATCAAAACCGCTGTCGCTATGAACAGTTTTTCGGTGACGTTTCTTTGATCTTTTTGATTTCCTCTGTTAAAGATAACATTGAAATTAATATAACACGTGAAAGATATTAATATACTTTTTGCATAGGCCTACATCTATTCAATTACTAAATGCCCTATAATATTTATTTTTTCAAATCACGTGTCTCTACAAACTTTCAGATTCGTTCGGCGACAATGTTAGTGCATACATAAAGGCTCCTTTGACTATATTAAATAGTATTATCAATGATATTGTGACATAACTACTAACAAAATAATATAATTGTAAACTCTATATTGCCTTTCCTACATGTTTGCTTTAATTTTGCTTATGCTAAGCCCCTTGGACTGCTCAATTAATAATGCGAAAGTGATGATGTGCTTTACAAATTTTAGTCGTATTATACTTAGAGAATAATGACTGCGTAACAACTGTTTTCGTGAATTTGTTTTGAAAACAACCGAGGATTTAAAACAAATTCACGAAAACAGTTGTTAGTCATTATTCTCATTCATTACTGAAAAAGATGCATAATTTATCCAAATCGTTGATTTGTACCGATATAATGTGGCTAATAATTAATTAGTTTTCTGTTTATTTTGTCCACCCCTGCCCTTCTTAGTTATTGAAACAGTCCGAGTCGGATCATCCCCTCATTCAACCAATCAGAAATAAGCTTTAATCGTGTTTCCTCATAACTCATTGAATATTCAGTTTAGGAGTGTGAGGCTTTAATTTGATTGGTCGGTCATTGAGCAAAACAATAGAACACTTTGGCGCAGTACTTTCGGGCAATTATTAGTAACCTGCGCTCGGCGTGCACGTTCACATCTAACGATTCATTTTATTGGAACGCACTTGATACGCAGCTATCGCGATTATTCATGAAGAAATGAATATAAAATATATCTCGGTATTCATATTATAAAAATAATCTTGATTACATATTTTTTTCGTACATGCTCTTAATTTTAGCAGTTTTGGAATTTCTTACTTTTCGTAGTTTTGGAATGTTTTCTTCTACTTTAGCTCCCTGTGCTGTTACTTTCAGATCAGGAGGCGATCTTTCAGCACCTTGTTCTCCAGTGTTACTCATGACCCCAAATGCGTCGATACATTCCTTAATCATTGGATTTGGATTGGTACGCTCCTGAAATATTGATCAGATTGTACATGATTAGGCCTATATTCCTTGACAATTAATCTTTCCCCCGTGGTGGTCGAGAAATGAAAAATGTGTTTCCTCGACAGGGATTTGAAACTTGGACCTCTCAAACTCCAGACTGATGCTCTGCCAACTGAGCTATCGAAGCGTTAGAAATGCATCTAAAGGGTTAGGGTTCAAATCTCATTTCTCTAGCGACAACCATGATGGAGAAATAGTATTAATTCTTTGGAACGGTTATACTCATGCTCATTGTTGGCACCCTTTTCGCCCCGGACTAATCATTATATTTCACATTTTATAGTGATTCAGTTAGGATATAAATAACATAATTTCTACATGCATTGAAGTATTATGACTGAAAACATGTCTCATAAATACCTCATTTGGGAGATTGTCAATCATACTCCGTAGGTCGACTCTTATCCGTGAAGCAGCATCTTCCGTTTCGCAACTTCGCATTTGCCCATACAATGCAGCAATAAACAGGAGTTGAGGACGGATATCGTCAGCATCCATGGCATGCACTAATATTAAATATTATATATTTACATATGAAACATGATCTATAAATAATTGATATGCAAATTGTATTTAACTTTGCATAACATGGATTGATCCGTCATTACTCAGTGAAGCTCCTATTTCTAATATTCTTCTTATGACACTTAAAGGGAAGCGGTCATGGTGAGGATTCTAACGAAAATTGAACAGCGCGCGGCGACTATTTGAATCTAAACAAGTTGGACATTGGCGCAGTCTGTAATTGTTCTACGTATGTTTACATGCAAGCGGTATTGTGTGCGACTCTACAACAATCTCTTAACCCAATGTGGGTGGCGCGCTCAATCAACCATCCTTCATTTGATTGAACGCATTTTCTATCGTATGATGTAAGTGATGTATTAGTTATGAGCTAAGGTTTAGCTGGTACAAAATCGTCGTCAGCGGTTTCTTTTCCTCGCCATGCGCTATTCCCTTTAAGAAGAGTAATCCTCGTACTGTACTCTTTTGATTAACCGGTTTTTTATGAATCCACTTTTGGCCTAGATATGTTTTAATATATAGATGACTCAAAACTGGCAACAATACGAGTAGTTGCCGCTGTGGCTATGCCATCAAAATGGACTGTCATTGAAAAAAGCTCTTATCACTACAACAAAATGTAGCACATATGCCTGCATATATGAAGAATCTGTCTGAAGTATGAGCCAATGGCTAAAGCTGTTGATTAACTAATCTGTCTTCTTCAGCACAAAATTTCACGAGGAAACTAGTATAAGTATATTATCACTTGTACGAGGGTCATTCAATAAGTTCTACCTCCTCCCTCATAACATCGCTAATATTAATGTCAACCTCATGACATTTATCATGATCATAGCTCCGAATCATAGCTACAAATGTGTAGTAAATGATAATTGGTATCTGTTTTACTTTTGTTAAGACGCGGTCAAAGCCAGAGAGAGGTTTTGGACAACGGACACAGAAAATTACCTTAAAAATATCCACATCTTTTTCGGGTGTTTTTTCGTATTGTATGGTTAGATATAAGAGCATGATTTAAATACTGAAAATGGAAATGAATGAATGATATCTGAATATATTACAGTATTACCATGTATAGATAAGATTGTAAACAATATTAACTCTTGTAGGCTTGCAAATAGTGTACTATCAACTCAAATGTATTGCTGTGCCTTTGGCATACCAGAATACTGCCATCAGTCAAATTTTCGTTGTTACAACTTAAGCCACAATGATTCCTCGAATGTTAAATCTTAACCATAATAGTCACTTTATGAGTTTTACTTATGTGCAACCTTCAGAATAATCAATCAGGTAGTCAATGATAGAAAATTATCGCTTTGATGGACTTTAAATCCCTCCATTTAGTTCGATATATTGAAGATCGCTTAGTTCTCATGAAAGTCAAATATGATTTTTACAGGGTTCTCTAGGGCAGGGGTAAGCTGAATGGTTGTCCAGACATGGATCTGGCTAATCAGAGGGCATATTTTTTCCAAACCAATCTGTCAACTTTATTGTTTACAGTCTGTTAAAGAGATATCTGACATTTAGCACGGTTATAATTGACCGACAGGTATGTTTTGCCACTTACAATAGGCCAATTGAAAAGCACTTCGTCGATATTTTGCTGTTTTTTATCCGTTTCCGTCACACTAAATCGAGGTTTGGTTCTCACTGCATGTCCGGAAAAGTACAACAAGTACTCAGATCAATTTACATTGGATTTGTAGCTGAGGTTCCAAGCTACAATCGTGTGATATTTGATAAGACTGGCTCATATAATAACAAAGTTATGAGGTAGGAGGTAGAACTAATTGAATTACCCTCGTATAATGCGCATGGATTGAAACGGCTGTTTGACCTTGATGCGTGCATTGAACCTCGAAATTGTTGTCGTTTATACAAAGTGTATTTAATCGATTTTGTTCTCCGAAACCAAATGACAGTAATGATTGACAAATAAGCAAAATGTGAAAGTTTTTGTAAGCTGACACCTTTTTTCACCATTACCAGTGGTTGAAATTATATTTTCATTTCAAATGGCAAGGAAAATGTCATTTCGTATGTTACAAAACTGTAAAAGAAGAAGCAATGGACTCGGAACTTGTAATTTGTGAACCTGTCAAATATTTTTCACAAAGGTTGTGACTGACTTTCACACTAAAGTGCAATTGATCAAGAAACAAGTGTCTTGTGAACATTCTTTTTTTTGTTATCAAGGTAGGTTGTCTTGATTTATGTGTAACAAATTGTGAAACATTAGAGAAATAAAATGGCGGAATTATTTTTCCACATCTAACTCCATCACAAAATACATAAATACCCGCCATCGTTCATGTCATTATTGTTGGGAAATGATCCCTCGATTTCATATTTATTCTACTAATAGTCAATGAAGAGCTTAGTTCCAAAAGGCGCTAACTCACTTTTTGAATAAATTGAGTTAGATGCAGAACATGAAAGAGAGTTACAAAATACATCTTTTAAACTTTGTTCTACATCCGGAAATTTGAATATAATTCACTATTTTTTATGCCAAAATGGTTGAAATATGGTTCTTTTATCATGGTAAAACATTGATAGGAATGTCCTTAATGAAATGCAATGAAGAAAACGTAAAATGTATGGGATTATTGTTTTGAAAATTGCACACGAACAAAAGTGTTGTTAATTAAAAAGATGTGCCAAATTGTCCACATTTTCAGTTTTCTCACAAAATATCAAAAATTCATAATTAAAAAAGCTGAAAAGGTATTTGAATGCGGTTTTCTGTTTTCAATGTGATTTGATATTGTCTTTCAGGTGTACATTATTTGGAAATAAGGATTGCTTGGTAAAGTGGTTTTTGAAAATTGGTCGAAACATTTTTGTTCCAAAAGACGCTAACTCACTGATTTCCGAAAATAAAGAAAGACATAGGGAATACAGTGAAAATCAAAAAATGAAATCAAACCAATTTTTAAGCTTCCACGTATGGTATCTTTCATATGGCAGAAAATTAGCATAATCGAAGAAGTGCAACATACTCATTTTAAGTTCACTTTTAGTGAGTGCGCCTTTTGGAAACAAATAAACACAATAATTACCCGTCTTGCAATCTCGCATACATTTTGAATACACAAGTTGTCGTTCCTTAATATCGTTGCAGCGTTCCATCTGTGGGAGGTCAGTGAGATTATCCTTAGATTAAAGAG
>JAYJML010000324.1:4628-45100 GCA_035610835.1 Ophiura sarsii | reverse complement strand
ATGTTTGTGTTGGTGATAACCCGCGGTATTTATATGCGCCAATATGCAAATTAGGGATCCTAGAGCGGATCCTGAGCGAGTCGACTGCTTCAGTGAACCCCGTTGGTTTCCGGTGCCGCACTGTAGTTGAAATATGACTGTAGACAAAGGAGCGTAAGCAATGCACGGAAACTCCCCGTAAACCAATCAGATCCGTTATTGCTAGAGTTTGCTAGTATATAGAATACGCAAATGGTCTTTAAATAATAAGGATGGTAAATGTATGCTTTGTAATGATGATTCAATGGAAGACTTAAGACATTTCTTATTTACATGTAGATCACTGAATGAGATAAGGGTCGAGGAATATATCAAACTCGAAAATAACCTATGCAACGATGGTTTTAGTGATGTTTGGCTGGAATTTATTATCAGTAATCTGGACTCAAAATTGTATATAATGCTAGGTTGTCCAATTAATATCACCACGCCTTACAGACACACTAAAGCTGCCCGTTCTGCATACGCTATCCTTGACCAATTCTGCAAATCATACCTTAAACGTGCGTGGGCTGTTAGATGTAATATTATGAACTCAAAGTGAATATATTGAGACTATTGTATACATGACTATATAATAATTTTTAATGTTCTTTCGTTTTTGTCAATTATTGTATGTATATATTATGAACGCACCGTCGGGTAGACGGGTGCCACTGTTGTAAAAGTGTATGTTCAAATAAATAAATAAATAATACATTATTTCACGTGTAGCAAGGGATTGTTTATGAATCTAAAATATTTACTCGATTTTATTAAAAATGTTTAGCTCTCTTTCAAAACATTCCAATGTCAATTCAATTAAAAGTGAACTAGAAAATGTAATGTTGGCTTCTACAGCTAAAACACGAGTGCCTCATGCTATAAAATTGTTACTATCGCCGCGGTGTTTTCAATAGCCATATCTATACCGAGGTGAATTTTACGCAATCTGATTGGTCCGTGCTTAACTCGTTTTGACTGCGCCAGGATCCGCCGGCTCAGTATAAATACCGCTGCACTGCCTTAGCAAATTTCATTCATTCAGTTTTTCGTATCGACTCACTGTACACAAATAATTAATCATGTCTGGACGTGGTAAAGGAGGAAAAGCAAGAGCTAAGGGCAAGAGCCGATCTTCAAGAGCGGGACTTCAGTTCCCCGTCGGTCGTGTGCACCGTTTTTTGCGCAAAGGCAACTATGCCCAGCGTGTTGGTGCCGGAGCCCCAGTATACCTGGCTGCCGTGATGGAGTACCTCGCAGCTGAGATCCTCGAGTTGGCCGGCAACGCCGCCCGTGACAACAAGAAGACCAGGATCAATCCCCGTCACTTGCAGCTCGCCATCCGCAACGACGAAGAGTTGAACAAGCTTCTCAGTGGTGTCACCATTGCACAGGGTGGTGTACTGCCCAACATCCAAGCTGTACTTCTCCCCAAGAAGACCGCCAAGGCAAAATAAGCTAGATGACCATTAAAACCAACGGCTCTTTTCAGAGCCACCCTAACTTCTAAAAAGAGAAATTGACGGTGTTATTTTTATAGGTTACTATATTGTTAGTCATAAATCTTCCATTTCATTCACATTTACGGGAGTGTTATTCGACTCAACATTGGCTATTTTGTTTGTGTTTCCCCTTTAATAGTTGTATTGTAGCGTTAGACATTATGAATTTGAAATATCATTATATATAACAGGCCTATTACCATTCACAATGATGACTAGTTAAAATTATTTGCTTAAACAATGAGCACGTAATCTATGAACTAATACACGCTCACTGAATTGAAATCAAATGTTGAAGAAAGTACCGTAAATTAATGTAGAGTAAAAACCGTTGAGATGGCATTTCAAACTCTAATAATATTATGATTTTGCACACAAAAATACCCTGCAAAACACGACGATTGCGATGCAAGTTAATATTCTTCTTTTTCTGGAAAACTCTTTTACAACAGGTTCAAAATGAAACATTATAGCATTTCAAAATCTGTTTGCGATCAATGAATTACTTTTATTTGGCTTTAATAATATGCGTGTAAAACCGCAACAAAAAACTGTACAAAGACGTCAGTTAAACAGAAAACTACAACAGAATAAAAACGTAAACGTTTCACATCATGTTTTTTACAATGTTAAACTATTTTGGTCGATTTTCACGCCCAGTTTTTGGTCGATTTGCAATCATGTTTCGAGGAATCATTTCATTCTTCATATTGATGGATAATTGATTGGTTGAAGTTATCAATCATGTGTTTGTTTTTGTTGTTTTGTATTCAATTTATCGACACCATTTTTGCATTTCATGTTATTTTTCTTTGTTTTGCATCGGGCAAGTTATTAAGGCAAATTGTATAATACAAATGTAAATTACAAAATTATTACGATTATTATAATGAATGAAGACATACATGCATCATTATCTCATTTTGGAAGATAGGGTGGCTCTGAAAAGAGCCGTTTGATTGAGGATAAGAAGATGTTTACTTCTTCTTTGGTGCTGCTTTCTTCTTTGGCGCAGCCTTCTTCTTTGGTGCGGCTTTCTTCTTTGGCGCGGCCTTCTTCATTGGTGCGGCCTTCTTCTTTGGTGCGGCCTTCTTCGTTGGCTTTGCGGTCTTCTTCTTCGTTGATGTTGCTGCCTTGTTTGGTTTCTTCGCCGTCTTGGTGGTCGACTTCTTTGCTTCCTTCTTAGCCTTGGTTGCGTCCTTCTTGGCCTTTGCCTTAGCAGCCTTCTTTTCCTTGGCTGCCTCTCTCTTCTCCTTCTTCTTGGCGGCGACTGCCTTCTTGCGATCTGCTGCCTTGGCCTTCTTTGCCTTGGCCTTTTCGCTGTCTGCCTTATTGGTGCCTAGACGGAAAGATCCACTGGCCCCAGTTCCCTTTACCTGGACCAAAGTACCGTTCGCTACACCACTCTTGATGGCGTTCCTGATGTGTGCCTTAAGTTTGTCAACGTCGCACTTGTAGTTGGCGGCGATGTATTTCTTGATTGCTGCCAAAGACGAGCCACGTCTGTCTTTCAATGCGGCAACGGCAGCATGAACCATTTGTGAGCATGAGGGATGAACTCGTGGCTTGGCAACCTTATTAGCCTTAGTGGCCTTCTTTGCTGGAGATCGAGGAGTAGCCATGTTTACAGTTTTAGAGTTAAACAGCGCTGTGAGAAGTGAACGAACGAGTAGAAATTAAAAAGCGTCAGCCGAATGCGATTTGATTATACAAGCTCATTGCGGACGTGCGTGAAATCACCGTATCCGCCATGATTTGGAGTTTGAGTGTGGCCCGCGTTTTATTTATTGTAATTTTTCTCATCTGGTGTGCTTTATAGCCTAGGAAAACTTGAATTGTATCGGTAACTATCCTTCTGACAATCACCCGAAGCATAACACAATGTACACTAGGGTCTCAGCTGTCTATAGATACCCGTTTTGCCGATGTTGTGTATGATTTCGTCAAACTGCAGCATAAATTTCAAAAACGTAAATTAATTTTGTTCGATTTTGTTGAAATTTCCTTTAATTATCACTTTAAATCTCATCTATTGCCAGAAAACATGATGACACATGAAAGTGTTGGCCTTTAGCAAGCTAACAATGATGTTGATTTTCTGAAATGTCCAGTAATGAGGACATTTAGAAGCGATAAAACAGAGAGTATAAACACGTCATCTCAGCGATCCATATGGCTTGTTCTGCACTGACCGTATCTATCCACCACGCATAGGCCTATATCTAATGTGGTGGATTGGATGAAAATTTAAACTATTTATATCTTAAATCACACATTTTGTATTTACAACAACAACAACAACAACAACAGCAATTAATTGTATGACTAAGTTTCACAAAAGTATTACAAAATGTCAACATTATTGAATTTCATTACCAGATTTTCAATCCCCACGAGAAATGCCTTGAAATACATACCAATATGCCTATTATTGGTTCAGTAATCCTTGAGATAGACTTTGACAATTGCTGAATAATCTGTTTTGTATACGGTAAAACTAACAGCCGCGTGGAAAGTGTTTTAACGCTCAACTGGGCTGAGTCTACGGTATATGTACGAACGTGTTCGATGCAAATATTGTTATTGTCATTTATTTTGTTTTCTCCTATTTTTTGCTTTAAATTATCAACTTGATTACAATGTTTGTTCTAAATGGTCGCTATTCCCTTTCGTTTTATAGATATGAATGTAGGCTTACTGTCAATGGGTATAGAACGAAATTAGTCATACTTTGGGGGGGAAAATTATACGAAGTGTTTAGTAGTACCAGACTGCTTGTGGAATCTTTGTACACTCAAATAAAATTAAAAAACCAATAGCAACAACAGGACACAATTCTCTTTTTTGAAGTTATGGTGGCTCTGAAAAGAGCCTTTGATTGATGTGTGCAACACAAGTTGGATACAACTTATGCGCGCTCACCACGGATGCGACGTGCCAACTGAATGTCCTTTGGCATGATAGTGACACGTTTGGCGTGGATGGCACACAGGTTGGTGTCTTCGAAAAGACCGACCAAGTAAGCTTCGCTGGCCTCCTGAAGTGCCATGATGGCAGAGCTCTGGAATCGAAGCTCGGTCTTGAAATCCTGGGCGATCTCACGGACTAGACGCTGGAAGGGCAGCTTTCGGATGAGAAGCTCGGTGCTCTTCTGGTAGCGACGGATCTCACGGAGAGCCACGGTACCGGGCCTGTAACGATGGGGCTTCTTTACGCCGCCGGTAGCCGGTGCGGATTTGCGAGCTGCCTTGGTGGCCAGCTGCTTACGAGGAGCCTTTCCCCCGGTAGATTTACGTGCGGTTTGCTTGGTACGTGCCATTCTATTATTTCAAAATTCAAATGAATATGGTATAAACAAACCACGGCGACTCTTTATATACCAGCCGTTTTCACTTTCACAAATTGCGCCGTCATTGCTGATTGGTTACCGAAGCGAGTCGTACGATTGGTCAATAAAGCCGAGTCTCCAATTGGTCCAGACGACACCAACACTATTCTAGCAGCAACGATCAATGCATTCATGCAATCAGCTCTCGGTACCCCGGGGAACGAGATTCGGGAAAAGAAGAGAAAAAAAGAGTTTTTTGTTATGCCCTATTGACAATAAAATTGAACTTGGCGGATACTCAACTACACTATTGGGAAAATAAATAGAAATCACAAGAGACCACGGATGACTTTATTATATCATTTTTTGAGTTCTATGATGTCCGTGGGCCTAAATTCAATACCTACTTTAAAATAGGCACGATCCTTTAATTTACGAAGTTATTAATATACACTTGTATTGTGACAATTTATACTATCGCGTTGTATTTATTTATAACATTGTGATTGTTTTTTGTATAATTATGGAGATGGAAGCACATCAAAAATCAAATTGAACTGAACTTTAATATTATTATCATATAAGGCATAAATATTTGGTTCTTGGTCATTATTTACTATGATTGACACAACAAATAGTAATAAACAGACGCATATTATCTCTCTTTGGGAATGTTAGTGGCCCTAAAAAGAGCCGTTTGTTTGTTGGAATGAAGCAAAATGCAACAATCTAACCGCCGAATCCGTACAGTGTACGTCCCTGGCGTTTCAAGGCGTAGACTACGTCCATAGCGGTGACGGTCTTCCTCTTTGCGTGCTCGCAGTAAGTGACAGCATCACGGATGACGTTCTCAAGGAACACCTTCAGGACTCCACGGGTCTCTTCGTAAATCAGACCAGAAATACGTTTGACACCACCACGGCGAGCCAGACGACGGATAGCTGGTTTGGTGATACCCTGGATGTTATCACGCAAAACCTTTCGATGACGTTTGGCGCCTCCCTTTCCGAGTCCCTTTCCTCCTTTACCTCGTCCAGACATGTTGAGTTATTTCTTGGATAATTTCAAGACTAATAAATTAATAATGAAGTCCGCTCTGCGCCGCTTTTATATATCGTGTCTAAGCGGACGTGGGAGAAAAAACATACAGGTCGAGGAGGGCGTATTATAGAACCAAGCGCGTAACACAGCGGTCCCAGTTGAGCCCCCAATAAAGTCCGCGCCATTTTGCTTCTTTTCGTTTTAAATATTATTGTCAGTATTTTGAGATTGAGAGGAAAAAACCCCAGAAAAACATGAATTGAAATTGAATTGTTGTGCTTCGTATCGCACACACACACACACACACACACACACAAATAATCACGTAAAGACGTACACATTTGATAATTTATTACTGCATTATTATTAAGTATATAGGCTACCATTTATTGTTGTCAATGTGAAAATAATGTATTAAATCATAATAGTATATGGGAAAATTACAAGGACATTGAAAACGCACATCGATTAGATTTGTTTTTTCTAAACCAATTGTTGGACTGTTCTACATTCACTAACATTTAAGACACTGTTCAAAATAATCTCTTCTTGGAAGATAGGGTGGCTCTGAAAAGAGCCGTTGTGTTTTTGTGTCGGACGACAAGTTTACTTGGAGGTGGTGTATTTGGTGACAGCCTTAGTTCCTTCACTGACAGCGTGTTTGGCGAGCTCGCCGGGCAGAAGTAGACGGACAGCAGTCTGGACTTCACGGCTGGAGATGGTGGCCTTCTTGTTGTAGAGAGCTAAACGGGAAGCTTCACCGGCAATACGCTCGAAGATGTCGTTGACAAAGCTGTTCATGATGCTCATGGCACGGCTTGAGATACCGGTATCGGGATGCACCTGTTTCAACACCTTGTAGATGTAGATGCCGTAGCTTTCCTTTCTTCGCTTGCGTCTCTTTCCTGTACCACTACCTGGTGGACGGCCCTTGGCCTTGCCTGCCTTCTTTGCACCTTTACCGCTTGCTTTAGGAGCCATGATTCTAAATTGTTGAGTTCAATACTGTAATGTTTGTGTTGGTGATAACCCGCGGTGTTTATATGCGCCAATATGCAAATTAGGGATCCTAGAGCGGATCCTGAGCGAGTCGACTGCTTCAGTGAACCCCGTTGGTTTCCGGTGCCGCACTGTAGTTGAAATATGACTGTAGACAAAGGAGCGTAAGCAATGCACGGAAACTCCCCGTAAACCAATCAGATCCGTTATTGCTAGAGTTTGCTAGTATAGTAATACATTATTTCACGTGTAGCAAGGGATTGTTTATGAATCTAAAATATTTACTCGATTTTATTAAAAATGTTTAGCTCTCTTTCAAAACATTCCAATGTCAATTCAATTAAAAGTGAACTAGAAAATGTAATGTTGGCTTCTACAGCTAAAACACGAGTGCCTCATGCTATAAAATTGTTACTATCGCCGCGGTGTTTTCAATAGCCATATCTATACCGAGGTGAATTTTACGCAATCTGATTGGTCCGTGCTTAACTCGTTTTGACTGCGCCAGGATCCGCCGGCTCAGTATAAATACCGCTGCACTGCCTTAGCAAATTTCATTCATTCAGTTTTTCGTATCGACTCACTGTACACAAATAATTAATCATGTCTGGACGTGGTAAAGGAGGAAAAGCAAGAGCTAAGGGCAAGAGCCGATCTTCAAGAGCGGGACTTCAGTTCCCCGTCGGTCGTGTGCACCGTTTTTTGCGCAAAGGCAACTATGCCCAGCGTGTTGGTGCCGGAGCCCCAGTATACCTGGCTGCCGTGATGGAGTACCTCGCAGCTGAGATCCTCGAGTTGGCCGGCAACGCCGCCCGTGACAACAAGAAGACCAGGATCAATCCCCGTCACTTGCAGCTCGCCATCCGCAACGACGAAGAGTTGAACAAGCTTCTCAGTGGTGTCACCATTGCACAGGGTGGTGTACTGCCCAACATCCAAGCTGTACTTCTCCCCAAGAAGACCGCCAAGGCAAAATAAGCTAGATGACCATTAAAACCAACGGCTCTTTTCAGAGCCACCCTAACTTCTAAAAAGAGAAATTGACGGTGTTATTTTTATAGGTTACTATATTGTTAGTCATAAATCTTCCATTTCATTCACATTTACGGGAGTGTTATTCGACTCAACATTGGCTATTTTGTTTGTGTTTCCCCTTTAATAGTTGTATTGTAGCGTTAGACATTATGAATTTGAAATATCATTATATATAACAGGCCTATTACCATTCACAATGATGACTAGTTAAAATTATTTGCTTAAACAATGAGCACGTAATCTATGAACTAATACACGCTCACTGAATTGAAATCAAATGTTGAAGAAAGTACCGTAAATTAATGTAGAGTAAAAACCGTTGAGATGGCATTTCAAACTCTAATAATATTATGATTTTGCACACAAAAATACCCTGCAAAACACGACGATTGCGATGCAAGTTAATATTCTTCTTTTTCTGGAAAACTCTTTTACAACAGGTTCAAAATGAAACATTATAGCATTTCAAAATCTGTTTGCGATCAATGAATTACTTTTATTTGGCTTTAATAATATGCGTGTAAAACCGCAACAAAAAACTGTACAAAGACGTCAGTTAAACAAAAAACTACAACAGAATAAAAACGTAAACGTTTCACATCATGTTTTTTACAATGTTAAACTATTTTGGTCGATTTTCACGCCCAGTTTTTGGTCGATTTGCAATCATGTTTCGAGGAATCATTTCATTCTTCATATTGATGGATAATTGATTGGTTGAAGTTATCAATCATGTGTTTGTTTTTGTTGTTTTGTATTCAATTTATCGACACCATTTTTGCATTTCATGTTATTTTTCTTTGTTTTGCATCGGGCAAGTTATTAAGGCAAATTGTATAATACAAATGTAAATTACAAAATTATTACGATTATTATAATGAATGAAGACATACATGCATCATTATCTCATTTTGGAAGATAGGGTGGCTCTGAAAAGAGCCGTTTGATTGAGGATAAGAAGATGTTTACTTCTTCTTTGGTGCTGCTTTCTTCTTTGGCGCAGCCTTCTTCTTTGGTGCGGCTTTCTTCTTTGGCGCGGCCTTCTTCATTGGTGCGGCCTTCTTCTTTGGTGCGGCCTTCTTCGTTGGCTTTGCGGTCTTCTTCTTCGTTGATGTTGCTGCCTTGTTTGGTTTCTTCGCCGTCTTGGTGGTCGACTTCTTTGCTTCCTTCTTAGCCTTGGTTGCGTCCTTCTTGGCCTTTGCCTTAGCAGCCTTCTTTTCCTTGGCTGCCTCTCTCTTCTCCTTCTTCTTGGCGGCGACTGCCTTCTTGCGATCTGCTGCCTTGGCCTTCTTTGCCTTGGCCTTTTCGCTGTCTGCCTTATTGGTGCCTAGACGGAAAGATCCACTGGCCCCAGTTCCCTTTACCTGGACCAAAGTACCGTTCGCTACACCACTCTTGATGGCGTTCCTGATGTGTGCCTTAAGTTTGTCAACGTCGCACTTGTAGTTGGCGGCATGTATTTCTTGATTGCTGCCAAAGACGAGCCACGTCTGTCTTTCAATGCGGCAACGGCAGCATGAACCATTTGTGAGCATGAGGGATGAACTCGTGGCTTGGCAACCTTATTAGCCTTAGTGGCCTTCTTTGCTGGAGATCGAGGAGTAGCCATGTTTACAGTTTTAGAGTTAAACAGCGCTGTGAGAAGTGAACGAACGAGTAGAAATTAAAAAGCGTCAGCCGAATGCGATTTGATTATACAAGCTCATTGCGGACGTGCGTGAAATCACCGTATCCGCCATGATTTGGAGTTTGAGTGTGGCCCGCGTTTTATTTATTGTAATTTTTCTCATCTGGTGTGCTTTATAGCCTAGGAAAACTTGAATTGTATCGGTAACTATCCTTCTGACAATCACCCGAAGCATAACACAATGTACACTAGGGTCTCAGCTGTCTATAGATACCCGTTTTGCCGATGTTGTGTATGATTTCGTCAAACTGCAGCATAAATTTCAAAAACGTAAATTAATTTTGTTCGATTTTGTTGAAATTTCCTTTAATTATCACTTTAAATCTCATCTATTGCCAGAAAACATGATGACACATGAAAGTGTTGGCCTTTAGCAAGCTAACAATGATGTTGATTTTCTGAAATGTCCAGTAATGAGGACATTTAGAAGCGATAAAACAGAGAGTATAAACACGTCATCTCAGCGATCCATATGGCTTGTTCTGCACTGACCGTATCTATCCACCACGCATAGGCCTATATCTAATGTGGTGGATTGGATGAAAATTTAAACTATTTATATCTTAAATCACACATTTTGTATTTACAACAACAACAACAACAACAACAGCAATTAATTGTATGACTAAGTTTCACAAAAGTATTACAAAATGTCAACATTATTGAATTTCATTACCAGATTTTCAATCCCCACGAGAAATGCCTTGAAATACATACCAATATGCCTATTATTGGTTCAGTAATCCTTGAGATAGACTTTGACAATTGCTGAATAATCTGTTTTGTATACGGTAAAACTAACAGCCGCGTGGAAAGTGTTTTAACGCTCAACTGGGCTGAGTCTACGGTATATGTACGAACGTGTTCGATGCAAATATTGTTATTGTCATTTATTTTGTTTTCTCCTATTTTTTGCTTTAAATTATCAACTTGATTACAATGTTTGTTCTAAATGGTCGCTATTCCCTTTCGTTTTATAGATATGAATGTAGGCTTACTGTCAATGGGTATAGAACGAAATTAGTCATACTTTGGGGGGGAAAATTATACGAAGTGTTTAGTAGTACCAGACTGCTTGTGGAATCTTTGTACACTCAAATAAAATTAAAAAACCAATAGCAACAACAGGACACAATTCTCTTTTTTGAAGTTATGGTGGCTCTGAAAAGAGCCTTTGATTGATGTGTGCAACACAAGTTGGATACAACTTATGCGCGCTCACCACGGATGCGACGTGCCAACTGAATGTCCTTTGGCATGATAGTGACACGTTTGGCGTGGATGGCACACAGGTTGGTGTCTTCGAAAAGACCGACCAAGTAAGCTTCGCTGGCCTCCTGAAGTGCCATGATGGCAGAGCTCTGGAATCGAAGCTCGGTCTTGAAATCCTGGGCGATCTCACGGACTAGACGCTGGAAGGGCAGCTTTCGGATGAGAAGCTCGGTGCTCTTCTGGTAGCGACGGATCTCACGGAGAGCCACGGTACCGGGCCTGTAACGATGGGGCTTCTTTACGCCGCCGGTAGCCGGTGCGGATTTGCGAGCTGCCTTGGTGGCCAGCTGCTTACGAGGAGCCTTTCCCCCGGTAGATTTACGTGCGGTTTGCTTGGTACGTGCCATTCTATTATTTCAAAATTCAAATGAATATGGTATAAACAAACCACGGCGACTCTTTATATACCAGCCGTTTTCACTTTCACAAATTGCGCCGTCATTGCTGATTGGTTACCGAAGCGAGTCGTACGATTGGTCAATAAAGCCGAGTCTCCAATTGGTCCAGACGACACCAACACTATTCTAGCAGCAACGATCAATGCATTCATGCAATCAGCTCTCGGTACCCCGGGGAACGAGATTCGGGAAAAGAAGAGAAAAAAAGAGTTTTTTGTTATGCCCTATTGACAATAAAATTGAACTTGGCGGATACTCAACTACACTATTGGGAAAATAAATAGAAATCACAAGAGACCACGGATGACTTTATTATATCATTTTTTGAGTTCTATGATGTCCGTGGGCCTAAATTCAATACCTACTTTAAAATAGGCACGATCCTTTAATTTACGAAGTTATTAATATACACTTGTATTGTGACAATTTATACTATCGCGTTGTATTTATTTATAACATTGTGATTGTTTTTTGTATAATTATGGAGATGGAAGCACATCAAAAATCAAATTGAACTGAACTTTAATATTATTATCATATAAGGCATAAATATTTGGTTCTTGGTCATTATTTACTATGATTGACACAACAAATAGTAATAAACAGACGCATATTATCTCTCTTTGGGAATGTTAGTGGCCCTAAAAAGAGCCGTTTGTTTGTTGGAATGAAGCAAAATGCAACAATCTAACCGCCGAATCCGTACAGTGTACGTCCCTGGCGTTTCAAGGCGTAGACTACGTCCATAGCGGTGACGGTCTTCCTCTTTGCGTGCTCGCAGTAAGTGACAGCATCACGGATGACGTTCTCAAGGAACACCTTCAGGACTCCACGGGTCTCTTCGTAAATCAGACCAGAAATACGTTTGACACCACCACGGCGAGCCAGACGACGGATAGCTGGTTTGGTGATACCCTGGATGTTATCACGCAAAACCTTTCGATGACGTTTGGCGCCTCCCTTTCCGAGTCCCTTTCCTCCTTTACCTCGTCCAGACATGTTGAGTTATTTCTTGGATAATTTCAAGACTAATAAATTAATAATGAAGTCCGCTCTGCGCCGCTTTTATATATCGTGTCTAAGCGGACGTGGGAGAAAAAACATACAGGTCGAGGAGGGCGTATTATAGAACCAAGCGCGTAACACAGCGGTCCCAGTTGAGCCCCCAATAAAGTCCGCGCCATTTTGCTTCTTTTCGTTTTAAATATTATTGTCAGTATTTTGAGATTGAGAGGAAAAAACCCCAGAAAAACATGAATTGAAATTGAATTGTTGTGCTTCGTATCGCACACACACACACACACACACACACACACAAATAATCACGTAAAGACGTACACATTTGATAATTTATTACTGCATTATTATTAAGTATATAGGCTACCATTTATTGTTGTCAATGTGAAAATAATGTATTAAATCATAATAGTATATGGGAAAATTACAAGGACATTGAAAACGCACATCGATTAGATTTGTTTTTTCTAAACCAATTGTTGGACTGTTCTACATTCACTAACATTTAAGACACTGTTCAAAATAATCTCTTCTTGGAAGATAGGGTGGCTCTGAAAAGAGCCGTTGTGTTTTTGTGTCGGACGACAAGTTTACTTGGAGGTGGTGTATTTGGTGACAGCCTTAGTTCCTTCACTGACAGCGTGTTTGGCGAGCTCGCCGGGCAGAAGTAGACGGACAGCAGTCTGGACTTCACGGCTGGAGATGGTGGCCTTCTTGTTGTAGAGAGCTAAACGGGAAGCTTCACCGGCAATACGCTCGAAGATGTCGTTGACAAAGCTGTTCATGATGCTCATGGCACGGCTTGAGATACCGGTATCGGGATGCACCTGTTTCAACACCTTGTAGATGTAGATGCCGTAGCTTTCCTTTCTTCGCTTGCGTCTCTTTCCTGTACCACTACCTGGTGGACGGCCCTTGGCCTTGCCTGCCTTCTTTGCACCTTTACCGCTTGCTTTAGGAGCCATGATTCTAAATTGTTGAGTTCAATACTGTAATGTTTGTGTTGGTGATAACCCGCGGTGTTTATATGCGCCAATATGCAAATTAGGGATCCTAGAGCGGATCCTGAGCGAGTCGACTGCTTCAGTGAACCCCGTTGGTTTCCGGTGCCGCACTGTAGTTGAAATATGACTGTAGACAAAGGAGCGTAAGCAATGCACGGAAACTCCCCGTAAACCAATCAGATCCGTTATTGCTAGAGTTTGCTAGTATAGTAATACATTATTTCACGTGTAGCAAGGGATTGTTTATGAATCTAAAATATTTACTCGATTTTATTAAAAATGTTTAGCTCTCTTTCAAAACATTCCAATGTCAATTCAATTAAAAGTGAACTAGAAAATGTAATGTTGGCTTCTACAGCTAAAACACGAGTGCCTCATGCTATAAAATTGTTACTATCGCCGCGGTGTTTTCAATAGCCATATCTATACCGAGGTGAATTTTACGCAATCTGATTGGTCCGTGCTTAACTCGTTTTGACTGCGCCAGGATCCGCCGGCTCAGTATAAATACCGCTGCACTGCCTTAGCAAATTTCATTCATTCAGTTTTTCGTATCGACTCACTGTACACAAATAATTAATCATGTCTGGACGTGGTAAAGGAGGAAAAGCAAGAGCTAAGGGCAAGAGCCGATCTTCAAGAGCGGGACTTCAGTTCCCCGTCGGTCGTGTGCACCGTTTTTTGCGCAAAGGCAACTATGCCCAGCGTGTTGGTGCCGGAGCCCCAGTATACCTGGCTGCCGTGATGGAGTACCTCGCAGCTGAGATCCTCGAGTTGGCCGGCAACGCCGCCCGTGACAACAAGAAGACCAGGATCAATCCCCGTCACTTGCAGCTCGCCATCCGCAACGACGAAGAGTTGAACAAGCTTCTCAGTGGTGTCACCATTGCACAGGGTGGTGTACTGCCCAACATCCAAGCTGTACTTCTCCCCAAGAAGACCGCCAAGGCAAAATAAGCTAGATGACCATTAAAACCAACGGCTCTTTTCAGAGCCACCCTAACTTCTAAAAAGAGAAATTGACGGTGTTATTTTTATAGGTTACTATATTGTTAGTCATAAATCTTCCATTTCATTCACATTTACGGGAGTGTTATTCGACTCAACATTGGCTATTTTGTTTGTGTTTCCCCTTTAATAGTTGTATTGTAGCGTTAGACATTATGAATTTGAAATATCATTATATATAACAGGCCTATTACCATTCACAATGATGACTAGTTAAAATTATTTGCTTAAACAATGAGCACGTAATCTATGAACTAATACACGCTCACTGAATTGAAATCAAATGTTGAAGAAAGTACCGTAAATTAATGTAGAGTAAAAACCGTTGAGATGGCATTTCAAACTCTAATAATATTATGATTTTGCACACAAAAATACCCTGCAAAACACGACGATTGCGATGCAAGTTAATATTCTTCTTTTTCTGGAAAACTCTTTTACAACAGGTTCAAAATGAAACATTATAGCATTTCAAAATCTGTTTGCGATCAATGAATTACTTTTATTTGGCTTTAATAATATGCGTGTAAAACCGCAACAAAAAACTGTACAAAGACGTCAGTTAAACAAAAAACTACAACAGAATAAAAACGTAAACGTTTCACATCATGTTTTTTACAATGTTAAACTATTTTGGTCGATTTTCACGCCCAGTTTTTGGTCGATTTGCAATCATGTTTCGAGGAATCATTTCATTCTTCATATTGATGGATAATTGATTGGTTGAAGTTATCAATCATGTGTTTGTTTTTGTTGTTTTGTATTCAATTTATCGACACCATTTTTGCATTTCATGTTATTTTTCTTTGTTTTGCATCGGGCAAGTTATTAAGGCAAATTGTATAATACAAATGTAAATTACAAAATTATTACGATTATTATAATGAATGAAGACATACATGCATCATTATCTCATTTTGGAAGATAGGGTGGCTCTGAAAAGAGCCGTTTGATTGAGGATAAGAAGATGTTTACTTCTTCTTTGGTGCTGCTTTCTTCTTTGGCGCAGCCTTCTTCTTTGGTGCGGCTTTCTTCTTTGGCGCGGCCTTCTTCATTGGTGCGGCCTTCTTCTTTGGTGCGGCCTTCTTCGTTGGCTTTGCGGTCTTCTTCTTCGTTGATGTTGCTGCCTTGTTTGGTTTCTTCGCCGTCTTGGTGGTCGACTTCTTTGCTTCCTTCTTAGCCTTGGTTGCGTCCTTCTTGGCCTTTGCCTTAGCAGCCTTCTTTTCCTTGGCTGCCTCTCTCTTCTCCTTCTTCTTGGCGGCGACTGCCTTCTTGCGATCTGCTGCCTTGGCCTTCTTTGCCTTGGCCTTTTCGCTGTCTGCCTTATTGGTGCCTAGACGGAAAGATCCACTGGCCCCAGTTCCCTTTACCTGGACCAAAGTACCGTTCGCTACACCACTCTTGATGGCGTTCCTGATGTGTGCCTTAAGTTTGTCAACGTCGCACTTGTAGTTGGCGGCATGTATTTCTTGATTGCTGCCAAAGACGAGCCACGTCTGTCTTTCAATGCGGCAACGGCAGCATGAACCATTTGTGAGCATGAGGGATGAACTCGTGGCTTGGCAACCTTATTAGCCTTAGTGGCCTTCTTTGCTGGAGATCGAGGAGTAGCCATGTTTACAGTTTTAGAGTTAAACAGCGCTGTGAGAAGTGAACGAACGAGTAGAAATTAAAAAGCGTCAGCCGAATGCGATTTGATTATACAAGCTCATTGCGGACGTGCGTGAAATCACCGTATCCGCCATGATTTGGAGTTTGAGTGTGGCCCGCGTTTTATTTATTGTAATTTTTCTCATCTGGTGTGCTTTATAGCCTAGGAAAACTTGAATTGTATCGGTAACTATCCTTCTGACAATCACCCGAAGCATAACACAATGTACACTAGGGTCTCAGCTGTCTATAGATACCCGTTTTGCCGATGTTGTGTATGATTTCGTCAAACTGCAGCATAAATTTCAAAAACGTAAATTAATTTTGTTCGATTTTGTTGAAATTTCCTTTAATTATCACTTTAAATCTCATCTATTGCCAGAAAACATGATGACACATGAAAGTGTTGGCCTTTAGCAAGCTAACAATGATGTTGATTTTCTGAAATGTCCAGTAATGAGGACATTTAGAAGCGATAAAACAGAGAGTATAAACACGTCATCTCAGCGATCCATATGGCTTGTTCTGCACTGACCGTATCTATCCACCACGCATAGGCCTATATCTAATGTGGTGGATTGGATGAAAATTTAAACTATTTATATCTTAAATCACACATTTTGTATTTACAACAACAACAACAACAACAACAGCAATTAATTGTATGACTAAGTTTCACAAAAGTATTACAAAATGTCAACATTATTGAATTTCATTACCAGATTTTCAATCCCCACGAGAAATGCCTTGAAATACATACCAATATGCCTATTATTGGTTCAGTAATCCTTGAGATAGACTTTGACAATTGCTGAATAATCTGTTTTGTATACGGTAAAACTAACAGCCGCGTGGAAAGTGTTTTAACGCTCAACTGGGCTGAGTCTACGGTATATGTACGAACGTGTTCGATGCAAATATTGTTATTGTCATTTATTTTGTTTTCTCCTATTTTTTGCTTTAAATTATCAACTTGATTACAATGTTTGTTCTAAATGGTCGCTATTCCCTTTCGTTTTATAGATATGAATGTAGGCTTACTGTCAATGGGTATAGAACGAAATTAGTCATACTTTGGGGGGAAAAATTATACGAAGTGTTTAGTAGTACCAGACTGCTTGTGGAATCTTTGTGCACTCAAATAAAATTAAAAAACCAATAGCAACAACAGGACACAATTCTCTTTTTTGAAGTTATGGTGGCTCTGAAAAGAGCCTTTGATTGATGTGTGCAACACAAGTTGGATACAACTTATGCGCGCTCACCACGGATGCGACGTGCCAACTGAATGTCCTTTGGCATGATAGTGACACGTTTGGCGTGGATGGCACACAGGTTGGTGTCTTCGAAAAGACCGACCAAGTAAGCTTCGCTGGCCTCCTGAAGTGCCATGATGGCAGAGCTCTGGAATCGAAGCTCGGTCTTGAAATCCTGGGCGATCTCACGGACTAGACGCTGGAAGGGCAGCTTTCGGATGAGAAGCTCGGTGCTCTTCTGGTAGCGACGGATCTCACGGAGAGCCACGGTACCGGGCCTGTAACGATGGGGCTTCTTTACGCCGCCGGTAGCCGGTGCGGATTTGCGAGCTGCCTTGGTGGCCAGCTGCTTACGAGGAGCCTTTCCCCCGGTAGATTTACGTGCGGTTTGCTTGGTACGTGCCATTCTATTATTTCAAAATTCAAATGAATATGGTATAAACAAACCACGGCGACTCTTTATATACCAGCCGTTTTCACTTTCACAAATTGCGCCGTCATTGCTGATTGGTTACCGAAGCGAGTCGTACGATTGGTCAATAAAGCCGAGTCTCCAATTGGTCCAGACGACACCAACACTATTCTAGCAGCAACGATCAATGCATTCATGCAATCAGCTCTCGGTACCCCGGGGAACGAGATTCGGGAAAAGAAGAGAAAAAAAGAGTTTTTTGTTATGCCCTATTGACAATAAAATTGAACTTGGCGGATACTCAACTACACTATTGGGAAAATAAATAGAAATCACAAGAGACCACGGATGACTTTATTATATCATTTTTTGAGTTCTATGATGTCCGTGGGCCTAAATTCAATACCTACTTTAAAATAGGCACGATCCTTTAATTTACGAAGTTATTAATATACACTTGTATTGTGACAATTTATACTATCGCGTTGTATTTATTTATAACATTGTGATTGTTTTTTGTATAATTATGGAGATGGAAGCACATCAAAAATCAAATTGAACTGAACTTTAATATTATTATCATATAAGGCATAAATATTTGGTTCTTGGTCATTATTTACTATGATTGACACAACAAATAGTAATAAACAGACGCATATTATCTCTCTTTGGGAATGTTAGTGGCCCTAAAAAGAGCCGTTTGTTTGTTGGAATGAAGCAAAATGCAACAATCTAACCGCCGAATCCGTACAGTGTACGTCCCTGGCGTTTCAAGGCGTAGACTACGTCCATAGCGGTGACGGTCTTCCTCTTTGCGTGCTCGCAGTAAGTGACAGCATCACGGATGACGTTCTCAAGGAACACCTTCAGGACTCCACGGGTCTCTTCGTAAATCAGACCAGAAATACGTTTGACACCACCACGGCGAGCCAGACGACGGATAGCTGGTTTGGTGATACCCTGGATGTTATCACGCAAAACCTTTCGATGACGTTTGGCGCCTCCCTTTCCGAGTCCCTTTCCTCCTTTACCTCGTCCAGACATGTTGAGTTATTTCTTGGATAATTTCAAGACTAATAAATTAATAATGAAGTCCGCTCTGCGCCGCTTTTATATATCGTGTCTAAGCGGACGTGGGAGAAAAAACATACAGGTCGAGGAGGGCGTATTATAGAACCAAGCGCGTAACACAGCGGTCCCAGTTGAGCCCCCAATAAAGTCCGCGCCATTTTGCTTCTTTTCGTTTTAAATATTATTGTCAGTATTTTGAGATTGAGAGGAAAAAACCCCAGAAAAACATGAATTGAAATTGAATTGTTGTGCTTCGTATCGCACACACACACACACACAAATAATCACGTAAAGACGTACACATTTGATAATTTATTACTGCATTATTATTAAGTATATAGGCTACCATTTATTGTTGTCAATGTGAAAATAATGTATTAAATCATAATAGTATATGGGAAAATTACAAGGACATTGAAAACGCACATCGATTAGATTTGTTTTTTCTAAACCAATTGTTGGACTGTTCTACATTCACTAACATTTAAGACACTGTTCAAAATAATCTCTTCTTGGAAGATAGGGTGGCTCTGAAAAGAGCCGTTGTGTTTTTGTGTCGGACGACAAGTTTACTTGGAGGTGGTGTATTTGGTGACAGCCTTAGTTCCTTCACTGACAGCGTGTTTGGCGAGCTCGCCGGGCAGAAGTAGACGGACAGCAGTCTGGACTTCACGGCTGGAGATGGTGGCCTTCTTGTTGTAGAGAGCTAAACGGGAAGCTTCACCGGCAATACGCTCGAAGATGTCGTTGACAAAGCTGTTCATGATGCTCATGGCACGGCTTGAGATACCGGTATCGGGATGCACCTGTTTCAACACCTTGTAGATGTAGATGCCGTAGCTTTCCTTTCTTCGCTTGCGTCTCTTTCCTGTACCACTACCTGGTGGACGGCCCTTGGCCTTGCCTGCCTTCTTTGCACCTTTACCGCTTGCTTTAGGAGCCATGATTCTAAATTGTTGAGTTCAATACTGTAATGTTTGTGTTGGTGATAACCCGCGGTATTTATATGCGCCAATATGCAAATTAGGGATCCTAGAGCGGATCCTGAGCGAGTCGACTGCTTCAGTGAACCCCGTTGGTTTCCGGTGCCGCACTGTAGTTGAAATATGACTGTAGACAAAGGAGCGTAAGCAATGCACGGAAACTCCCCGTAAACCAATCAGATCCGTTATTGCTAGAGTTTGCTAGTATAGTAATACATTATTTCACGTGTAGCAAGGGATTGTTTATGAATCTAAAATATTTACTCGATTTTATTAAAAATGTTTAGCTCTCTTTCAAAACATTCCAATGTCAATTCAATTAAAAGTGAACTAGAAAATGTAATGTTGGCTTCTACAGCTAAAACACGAGTGCCTCATGCTATAAAATTGTTACTATCGCCGCGGTGTTTTCAATAGCCATATCTATACCGAGGTGAATTTTACGCAATCTGATTGGTCCGTGCTTAACTCGTTTTGACTGCGCCAGGATCCGCCGGCTCAGTATAAATACCGCTGCACTGCCTTAGCAAATTTCATTCATTCAGTTTTTCGTATCGACTCACTGTACACAAATAATTAATCATGTCTGGACGTGGTAAAGGAGGAAAAGCAAGAGCTAAGGGCAAGAGCCGATCTTCAAGAGCGGGACTTCAGTTCCCCGTCGGTCGTGTGCACCGTTTTTTGCGCAAAGGCAACTATGCCCAGCGTGTTGGTGCCGGAGCCCCAGTATACCTGGCTGCCGTGATGGAGTACCTCGCAGCTGAGATCCTCGAGTTGGCCGGCAACGCCGCCCGTGACAACAAGAAGACCAGGATCAATCCCCGTCACTTGCAGCTCGCCATCCGCAACGACGAAGAGTTGAACAAGCTTCTCAGTGGTGTCACCATTGCACAGGGTGGTGTACTGCCCAACATCCAAGCTGTACTTCTCCCCAAGAAGACCGCCAAGGCAAAATAAGCTAGATGACCATTAAAACCAACGGCTCTTTTCAGAGCCACCCTAACTTCTAAAAAGAGAAATTGACGGTGTTATTTTTATAGGTTACTATATTGTTAGTCATAAATCTTCCATTTCATTCACATTTACGGGAGTGTTATTCGACTCAACATTGGCTATTTTGTTTGTGTTTCCCCTTTAATAATTGTATTGTAGCGTTAGACATTATGAATTTGAAATATCATTATATATAACAGGCCTATTACCATTCACAATGATGACTAGTTAAAATTATTTGCTTAAACAATGAGCACGTAATCTATGAACTAATACACGCTCACTGAATTGAAATCAAATGTTGAAGAAAGTACCGTAAATTAATGTAGAGTAAAAACCGTTGAGATGGCATTTCAAACTCTAATAATATTATGATTTTGCACACAAAAATACCCTGCAAAACACGACGATTGCGATGCAAGTTAATATTCTTCTTTTTCTGGAAAACTCTTTTACAACAGGTTCAAAATGAAACATTATAGCATTTCAAAATCTGTTTGCGATCAATGAATTACTTTTATTTGGCTTTAATAATATGCGTGTAAAACCGCAACAAAAAACTGTACAAAGACGTCAGTTAAACAGAAAACTACAACAGAATAAAAACGTAAACGTTTCACATCATGTTTTTTACAATGTTAAACTATTTTGGTCGATTTTCACGCCCAGTTTTTGGTCGATTTGCAATCATGTTTCGAGGAATCATTTCATTCTTCATATTGATGGATAATTGATTGGTTGAAGTTATCAATCATGTGTTTGTTTTTGTTGTTTTGTATTCAATTTATCGACACCATTTTTGCATTTCATGTTATTTTTCTTTGTTTTGCATCGGGCAAGTTATTAAGGCAAATTGTATAATACAAATGTAAATTACAAAATTATTACGATTATTATAATGAATGAAGACATACATGCATCATTATCTCATTTTGGAAGATAGGGTGGCTCTGAAAAGAGCCGTTTGATTGAGGATAAGAAGATGTTTACTTCTTCTTTGGTGCTGCTTTCTTCTTTGGCGCAGCCTTCTTCTTTGGTGCGGCTTTCTTCTTTGGCGCGGCCTTCTTCATTGGTGCGGCCTTCTTCTTTGGTGCGGCCTTCTTCGTTGGCTTTGCGGTCTTCTTCTTCGTTGATGTTGCTGCCTTGTTTGGTTTCTTCGCCGTCTTGGTGGTCGACTTCTTTGCTTCCTTCTTAGCCTTGGTTGCGTCCTTCTTGGCCTTTGCCTTAGCAGCCTTCTTTTCCTTGGCTGCCTCTCTCTTCTCCTTCTTCTTGGCGGCGACTGCCTTCTTGCGATCTGCTGCCTTGGCCTTCTTTGCCTTGGCCTTTTCGCTGTCTGCCTTATTGGTGCCTAGACGGAAAGATCCACTGGCCCCAGTTCCCTTTACCTGGACCAAAGTACCGTTCGCTACACCACTCTTGATGGCGTTCCTGATGTGTGCCTTAAGTTTGTCAACGTCGCACTTGTAGTTGGCGGCGATGTATTTCTTGATTGCTGCCAAAGACGAGCCACGTCTGTCTTTCAATGCGGCAACGGCAGCATGAACCATTTGTGAGCATGAGGGATGAACTCGTGGCTTGGCAACCTTATTAGCCTTAGTGGCCTTCTTTGCTGGAGATCGAGGAGTAGCCATGTTTACAGTTTTAGAGTTAAACAGCGCTGTGAGAAGTGAACGAACGAGTAGAAATTAAAAAGCGTCAGCCGAATGCGATTTGATTATACAAGCTCATTGCGGACGTGCGTGAAATCACCGTATCCGCCATGATTTGGAGTTTGAGTGTGGCCCGCGTTTTATTTATTGTAATTTTTCTCATCTGGTGTGCTTTATAGCCTAGGAAAACTTGAATTGTATCGGTAACTATCCTTCTGACAATCACCCGAAGCATAACACAATGTACACTAGGGTCTCAGCTGTCTATAGATACCCGTTTTGCCGATGTTGTGTATGATTTCGTCAAACTGCAGCATAAATTTCAAAAACGTAAATTAATTTTGTTCGATTTTGTTGAAATTTCCTTTAATTATCACTTTAAATCTCATCTATTGCCAGAAAACATGATGACACATGAAAGTGTTGGCCTTTAGCAAGCTAACAATGATGTTGATTTTCTGAAATGTCCAGTAATGAGGACATTTAGAAGCGATAAAACAGAGAGTATAAACACGTCATCTCAGCGATCCATATGGCTTGTTCTGCACTGACCGTATCTATCCACCACGCATAGGCCTATATCTAATGTGGTGGATTGGATGAAAATTTAAACTATTTATATCTTAAATCACACATTTTGTATTTACAACAACAACAACAACAACAACAGCAATTAATTGTATGACTAAGTTTCACAAAAGTATTACAAAATGTCAACATTATTGAATTTCATTACCAGATTTTCAATCCCCACGAGAAATGCCTTGAAATACATACCAATATGCCTATTATTGGTTCAGTAATCCTTGAGATAGACTTTGACAATTGCTGAATAATCTGTTTTGTATACGGTAAAACTAACAGCCGCGTGGAAAGTGTTTTAACGCTCAACTGGGCTGAGTCTACGGTATATGTACGAACGTGTTCGATGCAAATATTGTTATTGTCATTTATTTTGTTTTCTCCTATTTTTTGCTTTAAATTATCAACTTGATTACAATGTTTGTTCTAAATGGTCGCTATTCCCTTTCGTTTTATAGATATGAATGTAGGCTTACTGTCAATGGGTATAGAACGAAATTAGTCATACTTTGGGGGGAAAAATTATACGAAGTGTTTAGTAGTACCAGACTGCTTGTGGAATCTTTGTGCACTCAAATAAAATTAAAAAACCAATAGCAACAACAGGACACAATTCTCTTTTTTGAAGTTATGGTGGCTCTGAAAAGAGCCTTTGATTGATGTGTGCAACACAAGTTGGATACAACTTATGCGCGCTCACCACGGATGCGACGTGCCAACTGAATGTCCTTTGGCATGATAGTGACACGTTTGGCGTGGATGGCACACAGGTTGGTGTCTTCGAAAAGACCGACCAAGTAAGCTTCGCTGGCCTCCTGAAGTGCCATGATGGCAGAGCTCTGGAATCGAAGCTCGGTCTTGAAATCCTGGGCGATCTCACGGACTAGACGCTGGAAGGGCAGCTTTCGGATGAGAAGCTCGGTGCTCTTCTGGTAGCGACGGATCTCACGGAGAGCCACGGTACCGGGCCTGTAACGATGGGGCTTCTTTACGCCGCCGGTAGCCGGTGCGGATTTGCGAGCTGCCTTGGTGGCCAGCTGCTTACGAGGAGCCTTTCCCCCGGTAGATTTACGTGCGGTTTGCTTGGTACGTGCCATTCTATTATTTCAAAATTCAAATGAATATGGTATAAACAAACCACGGCGACTCTTTATATACCAGCCGTTTTCACTTTCACAAATTGCGCCGTCATTGCTGATTGGTTACCGAAGCGAGTCGTACGATTGGTCAATAAAGCCGAGTCTCCAATTGGTCCAGACGACACCAACACTATTCTAGCAGCAACGATCAATGCATTCATGCAATCAGCTCTCGGTACCCCGGGGAACGAGATTCGGGAAAAGAAGAGAAAAAAAGAGTTTTTTGTTATGCCCTATTGACAATAAAATTGAACTTGGCGGATACTCAACTACACTATTGGGAAAATAAATAGAAATCACAAGAGACCACGGATGACTTTATTATATCATTTTTTGAGTTCTATGATGTCCGTGGGCCTAAATTCAATACCTACTTTAAAATAGGCACGATCCTTTAATTTACGAAGTTATTAATATACACTTGTATTGTGACAATTTATACTATCGCGTTGTATTTATTTATAACATTGTGATTGTTTTTTGTATAATTATGGAGATGGAAGCACATCAAAAATCAAATTGAACTGAACTTTAATATTATTATCATATAAGGCATAAATATTTGGTTCTTGGTCATTATTTACTATGATTGACACAACAAATAGTAATAAACAGACGCATATTATCTCTCTTTGGGAATGTTAGTGGCCCTAAAAAGAGCCGTTTGTTTGTTGGAATGAAGCAAAATGCAACAATCTAACCGCCGAATCCGTACAGTGTACGTCCCTGGCGTTTCAAGGCGTAGACTACGTCCATAGCGGTGACGGTCTTCCTCTTTGCGTGCTCGCAGTAAGTGACAGCATCACGGATGACGTTCTCAAGGAACACCTTCAGGACTCCACGGGTCTCTTCGTAAATCAGACCAGAAATACGTTTGACACCACCACGGCGAGCCAGACGACGGATAGCTGGTTTGGTGATACCCTGGATGTTATCACGCAAAACCTTTCGATGACGTTTGGCGCCTCCCTTTCCGAGTCCCTTTCCTCCTTTACCTCGTCCAGACATGTTGAGTTATTTCTTGGATAATTTCAAGACTAATAAATTAATAATGAAGTCCGCTCTGCGCCGCTTTTATATATCGTGTCTAAGCGGACGTGGGAGAAAAAACATACAGGTCGAGGAGGGCGTATTATAGAACCAAGCGCGTAACACAGCGGTCCCAGTTGAGCCCCCAATAAAGTCCGCGCCATTTTGCTTCTTTTCGTTTTAAATATTATTGTCAGTATTTTGAGATTGAGAGGAAAAAACCCCAGAAAAACATGAATTGAAATTGAATTGTTGTGCTTCGTATCGCACACACACACACACACAAATAATCACGTAAAGACGTACACATTTGATAATTTATTACTGCATTATTATTAAGTATATAGGCTACCATTTATTGTTGTCAATGTGAAAATAATGTATTAAATCATAATAGTATATGGGAAAATTACAAGGACATTGAAAACGCACATCGATTAGATTTGTTTTTTCTAAACCAATTGTTGGACTGTTCTACATTCACTAACATTTAAGACACTGTTCAAAATAATCTCTTCTTGGAAGATAGGGTGGCTCTGAAAAGAGCCGTTGTGTTTTTGTGTCGGACGACAAGTTTACTTGGAGGTGGTGTATTTGGTGACAGCCTTAGTTCCTTCACTGACAGCGTGTTTGGCGAGCTCGCCGGGCAGAAGTAGACGGACAGCAGTCTGGACTTCACGGCTGGAGATGGTGGCCTTCTTGTTGTAGAGAGCTAAACGGGAAGCTTCACCGGCAATACGCTCGAAGATGTCGTTGACAAAGCTGTTCATGATGCTCATGGCACGGCTTGAGATACCGGTATCGGGATGCACCTGTTTCAACACCTTGTAGATGTAGATGCCGTAGCTTTCCTTTCTTCGCTTGCGTCTCTTTCCTGTACCACTACCTGGTGGACGGCCCTTGGCCTTGCCTGCCTTCTTTGCACCTTTACCGCTTGCTTTAGGAGCCATGATTCTAAATTGTTGAGTTCAATACTGTAATGTTTGTGTTGGTGATAACCCGCGGTATTTATATGCGCCAATATGCAAATTAGGGATCCTAGAGCGGATCCTGAGCGAGTCGACTGCTTCAGTGAACCCCGTTGGTTTCCGGTGCCGCACTGTAGTTGAAATATGACTGTAGACAAAGGAGCGTAAGCAATGCACGGAAACTCCCCGTAAACCAATCAGATCCGTTATTGCTAGAGTTTGCTAGTATAGTAATACATTATTTCACGTGTAGCAAGGGATTGTTTATGAATCTAAAATATTTACTCGATTTTATTAAAAATGTTTAGCTCTCTTTCAAAACATTCCAATGTCAATTCAATTAAAAGTGAACTAGAAAATGTAATGTTGGCTTCTACAGCTAAAACACGAGTGCCTCATGCTATAAAATTGTTACTATCGCCGCGGTGTTTTCAATAGCCATATCTATACCGAGGTGAATTTTACGCAATCTGATTGGTCCGTGCTTAACTCGTTTTGACTGCGCCAGGATCCGCCGGCTCAGTATAAATACCGCTGCACTGCCTTAGCAAATTTCATTCATTCAGTTTTTCGTATCGACTCACTGTACACAAATAATTAATCATGTCTGGACGTGGTAAAGGAGGAAAAGCAAGAGCTAAGGGCAAGAGCCGATCTTCAAGAGCGGGACTTCAGTTCCCCGTCGGTCGTGTGCACCGTTTTTTGCGCAAAGGCAACTATGCCCAGCGTGTTGGTGCCGGAGCCCCAGTATACCTGGCTGCCGTGATGGAGTACCTCGCAGCTGAGATCCTCGAGTTGGCCGGCAACGCCGCCCGTGACAACAAGAAGACCAGGATCAATCCCCGTCACTTGCAGCTCGCCATCCGCAACGACGAAGAGTTGAACAAGCTTCTCAGTGGTGTCACCATTGCACAGGGTGGTGTACTGCCCAACATCCAAGCTGTACTTCTCCCCAAGAAGACCGCCAAGGCAAAATAAGCTAGATGACCATTAAAACCAACGGCTCTTTTCAGAGCCACCCTAACTTCTAAAAAGAGAAATTGACGGTGTTATTTTTATAGGTTACTATATTGTTAGTCATAAATCTTCCATTTCATTCACATTTACGGGAGTGTTATTCGACTCAACATTGGCTATTTTGTTTGTGTTTCCCCTTTAATAGTTGTATTGTAGCGTTAGACATTATGAATTTGAAATATCATTATATATAACAGGCCTATTACCATTCACAATGATGACTAGTTAAAATTATTTGCTTAAACAATGAGCACGTAATCTATGAACTAATACACGCTCACTGAATTGAAATCAAATGTTGAAGAAAGTACCGTAAATTAATGTAGAGTAAAAACCGTTGAGATGGCATTTCAAACTCTAATAATATTATGATTTTGCACACAAAAATACCCTGCAAAACACGACGATTGCGATGCAAGTTAATATTCTTCTTTTTCTGGAAAACTCTTTTACAACAGGTTCAAAATGAAACATTATAGCATTTCAAAATCTGTTTGCGATCAATGAATTACTTTTATTTGGCTTTAATAATATGCGTGTAAAACCGCAACAAAAAACTGTACAAAGACGTCAGTTAAACAGAAAACTACAACAGAATAAAAACGTAAACGTTTCACATCATGTTTTTTACAATGTTAAACTATTTTGGTCGATTTTCACGCCCAGTTTTTGGTCGATTTGCAATCATGTTTCGAGGAATCATTTCATTCTTCATATTGATGGATAATTGATTGGTTGAAGTTATCAATCATGTGTTTGTTTTTGTTGTTTTGTATTCAATTTATCGACACCATTTTTGCATTTCATGTTATTTTTCTTTGTTTTGCATCGGGCAAGTTATTAAGGCAAATTGTATAATACAAATGTAAATTACAAAATTATTACGATTATTATAATGAATGAAGACATACATGCATCATTATCTCATTTTGGAAGATAGGGTGGCTCTGAAAAGAGCCGTTTGATTGAGGATAAGAAGATGTTTACTTCTTCTTTGGTGCTGCTTTCTTCTTTGGCGCAGCCTTCTTCTTTGGTGCGGCTTTCTTCTTTGGCGCGGCCTTCTTCATTGGTGCGGCCTTCTTCTTTGGTGCGGCCTTCTTCGTTGGCTTTGCGGTCTTCTTCTTCGTTGATGTTGCTGCCTTGTTTGGTTTCTTCGCCGTCTTGGTGGTCGACTTCTTTGCTTCCTTCTTAGCCTTGGTTGCGTCCTTCTTGGCCTTTGCCTTAGCAGCCTTCTTTTCCTTGGCTGCCTCTCTCTTCTCCTTCTTCTTGGCGGCGACTGCCTTCTTGCGATCTGCTGCCTTGGCCTTCTTTGCCTTGGCCTTTTCGCTGTCTGCCTTATTGGTGCCTAGACGGAAAGATCCACTGGCCCCAGTTCCCTTTACCTGGACCAAAGTACCGTTCGCTACACCACTCTTGATGGCGTTCCTGATGTGTGCCTTAAGTTTGTCAACGTCGCACTTGTAGTTGGCGGCGATGTATTTCTTGATTGCTGCCAAAGACGAGCCACGTCTGTCTTTCAATGCGGCAACGGCAGCATGAACCATTTGTGAGCATGAGGGATGAACTCGTGGCTTGGCAACCTTATTAGCCTTAGTGGCCTTCTTTGCTGGAGATCGAGGAGTAGCCATGTTTACAGTTTTAGAGTTAAACAGCGCTGTGAGAAGTGAACGAACGAGTAGAAATTAAAAAGCGTCAGCCGAATGCGATTTGATTATACAAGCTCATTGCGGACGTGCGTGAAATCACCGTATCCGCCATGATTTGGAGTTTGAGTGTGGCCCGCGTTTTATTTATTGTAATTTTTCTCATCTGGTGTGCTTTATAGCCTAGGAAAACTTGAATTGTATCGGTAACTATCCTTCTGACAATCACCCGAAGCATAACACAATGTACACTAGGGTCTCAGCTGTCTATAGATACCCGTTTTGCCGATGTTGTGTATGATTTCGTCAAACTGCAGCATAAATTTCAAAAACGTAAATTAATTTTGTTCGATTTTGTTGAAATTTCCTTTAATTATCACTTTAAATCTCATCTATTGCCAGAAAACATGATGACACATGAAAGTGTTGGCCTTTAGCAAGCTAACAATGATGTTGATTTTCTGAAATGTCCAGTAATGAGGACATTTAGAAGCGATAAAACAGAGAGTATAAACACGTCATCTCAGCGATCCATATGGCTTGTTCTGCACTGACCGTATCTATCCACCACGCATAGGCCTATATCTAATGTGGTGGATTGGATGAAAATTTAAACTATTTATATCTTAAATCACACATTTTGTATTTACAACAACAACAACAACAACAACAGCAATTAATTGTATGACTAAGTTTCACAAAAGTATTACAAAATGTCAACATTATTGAATTTCATTACCAGATTTTCAATCCCCACGAGAAATGCCTTGAAATACATACCAATATGCCTATTATTGGTTCAGTAATCCTTGAGATAGACTTTGACAATTGCTGAATAATCTGTTTTGTATACGGTAAAACTAACAGCCGCGTGGAAAGTGTTTTAACGCTCAACTGGGCTGAGTCTACGGTATATGTACGAACGTGTTCGATGCAAATATTGTTATTGTCATTTATTTTGTTTTCTCCTATTTTTTGCTTTAAATTATCAACTTGATTACAATGTTTGTTCTAAATGGTCGCTATTCCCTTTCGTTTTATAGATATGAATGTAGGCTTACTGTCAATGGGTATAGAACGAAATTAGTCATACTTTGGGGGGAAAAATTATACGAAGTGTTTAGTAGTACCAGACTGCTTGTGGAATCTTTGTGCACTCAAATAAAATTAAAAAACCAATAGCAACAACAGGACACAATTCTCTTTTTTGAAGTTATGGTGGCTCTGAAAAGAGCCTTTGATTGATGTGTGCAACACAAGTTGGATACAACTTATGCGCGCTCACCACGGATGCGACGTGCCAACTGAATGTCCTTTGGCATGATAGTGACACGTTTGGCGTGGATGGCACACAGGTTGGTGTCTTCGAAAAGACCGACCAAGTAAGCTTCGCTGGCCTCCTGAAGTGCCATGATGGCAGAGCTCTGGAATCGAAGCTCGGTCTTGAAATCCTGGGCGATCTCACGGACTAGACGCTGGAAGGGCAGCTTTCGGATGAGAAGCTCGGTGCTCTTCTGGTAGCGACGGATCTCACGGAGAGCCACGGTACCGGGCCTGTAACGATGGGGCTTCTTTACGCCGCCGGTAGCCGGTGCGGATTTGCGAGCTGCCTTGGTGGCCAGCTGCTTACGAGGAGCCTTTCCCCCGGTAGATTTACGTGCGGTTTGCTTGGTACGTGCCATTCTATTATTTCAAAATTCAAATGAATATGGTATAAACAAACCACGGCGACTCTTTATATACCAGCCGTTTTCACTTTCACAAATTGCGCCGTCATTGCTGATTGGTTACCGAAGCGAGTCGTACGATTGGTCAATAAAGCCGAGTCTCCAATTGGTCCAGACGACACCAACACTATTCTAGCAGCAACGATCAATGCATTCATGCAATCAGCTCTCGGTACCCCGGGGAACGAGATTCGGGAAAAGAAGAGAAAAAAAGAGTTTTTTGTTATGCCCTATTGACAATAAAATTGAACTTGGCGGATACTCAACTACACTATTGGGAAAATAAATAGAAATCACAAGAGACCACGGATGACTTTATTATATCATTTTTTGAGTTCTATGATGTCCGTGGGCCTAAATTCAATACCTACTTTAAAATAGGCACGATCCTTTAATTTACGAAGTTATTAATATACACTTGTATTGTGACAATTTATACTATCGCGTTGTATTTATTTATAACATTGTGATTGTTTTTTGTATAATTATGGAGATGGAAGCACATCAAAAATCAAATTGAACTGAACTTTAATATTATTATCATATAAGGCATAAATATTTGGTTCTTGGTCATTATTTACTATGATTGACACAACAAATAGTAATAAACAGACGCATATTATCTCTCTTTGGGAATGTTAGTGGCCCTAAAAAGAGCCGTTTGTTTGTTGGAATGAAGCAAAATGCAACAATCTAACCGCCGAATCCGTACAGTGTACGTCCCTGGCGTTTCAAGGCGTAGACTACGTCCATAGCGGTGACGGTCTTCCTCTTTGCGTGCTCGCAGTAAGTGACAGCATCACGGATGACGTTCTCAAGGAACACCTTCAGGACTCCACGGGTCTCTTCGTAAATCAGACCAGAAATACGTTTGACACCACCACGGCGAGCCAGACGACGGATAGCTGGTTTGGTGATACCCTGGATGTTATCACGCAAAACCTTTCGATGACGTTTGGCGCCTCCCTTTCCGAGTCCCTTTCCTCCTTTACCTCGTCCAGACATGTTGAGTTATTTCTTGGATAATTTCAAGACTAATAAATTAATAATGAAGTCCGCTCTGCGCCGCTTTTATATATCGTGTCTAAGCGGACGTGGGAGAAAAAACATACAGGTCGAGGAGGGCGTATTATAGAACCAAGCGCGTAACACAGCGGTCCCAGTTGAGCCCCCAATAAAGTCCGCGCCATTTTGCTTCTTTTCGTTTTAAATATTATTGTCAGTATTTTGAGATTGAGAGGAAAAAACCCCAGAAAAACATGAATTGAAATTGAATTGTTGTGCTTCGTATCGCACACACACACACACACAAATAATCACGTAAAGACGTACACATTTGATAATTTATTACTGCATTATTATTAAGTATATAGGCTACCATTTATTGTTGTCAATGTGAAAATAATGTATTAAATCATAATAGTATATGGGAAAATTACAAGGACATTGAAAACGCACATCGATTAGATTTGTTTTTTCTAAACCAATTGTTGGACTGTTCTACATTCACTAACATTTAAGACACTGTTCAAAATAATCTCTTCTTGGAAGATAGGGTGGCTCTGAAAAGAGCCGTTGTGTTTTTGTGTCGGACGACAAGTTTACTTGGAGGTGGTGTATTTGGTGACAGCCTTAGTTCCTTCACTGACAGCGTGTTTGGCGAGCTCGCCGGGCAGAAGTAGACGGACAGCAGTCTGGACTTCACGGCTGGAGATGGTGGCCTTCTTGTTGTAGAGAGCTAAACGGGAAGCTTCACCGGCAATACGCTCGAAGATGTCGTTGACAAAGCTGTTCATGATGCTCATGGCACGGCTTGAGATACCGGTATCGGGATGCACCTGTTTCAACACCTTGTAGATGTAGATGCCGTAGCTTTCCTTTCTTCGCTTGCGTCTCTTTCCTGTACCACTACCTGGTGGACGGCCCTTGGCCTTGCCTGCCTTCTTTGCACCTTTACCGCTTGCTTTAGGAGCCATGATTCTAAATTGTTGAGTTCAATACTGTAATGTTTGTGTTGGTGATAACCCGCGGTATTTATATGCGCCAATATGCAAATTAGGGATCCTAGAGCGGATCCTGAGCGAGTCGACTGCTTCAGTGAACCCCGTTGGTTTCCGGTGCCGCACTGTAGTTGAAATATGACTGTAGACAAAGGAGCGTAAGCAATGCACGGAAACTCCCCGTAAACCAATCAGATCCGTTATTGCTAGAGTTTGCTAGTATAGTAATACATTATTTCACGTGTAGCAAGGGATTGTTTATGAATCTAAAATATTTACTCGATTTTATTAAAAATGTTTAGCTCTCTTTCAAAACATTCCAATGTCAATTCAATTAAAAGTGAACTAGAAAATGTAATGTTGGCTTCTACAGCTAAAACACGAGTGCCTCATGCTATAAAATTGTTACTATCGCCGCGGTGTTTTCAATAGCCATATCTATACCGAGGTGAATTTTACGCAATCTGATTGGTCCGTGCTTAACTCGTTTTGACTGCGCCAGGATCCGCCGGCTCAGTATAAATACCGCTGCACTGCCTTAGCAAATTTCATTCATTCAGTTTTTCGTATCGACTCACTGTACACAAATAATTAATCATGTCTGGACGTGGTAAAGGAGGAAAAGCAAGAGCTAAGGGCAAGAGCCGATCTTCAAGAGCGGGACTTCAGTTCCCCGTCGGTCGTGTGCACCGTTTTTTGCGCAAAGGCAACTATGCCCAGCGTGTTGGTGCCGGAGCCCCAGTATACCTGGCTGCCGTGATGGAGTACCTCGCAGCTGAGATCCTCGAGTTGGCCGGCAACGCCGCCCGTGACAACAAGAAGACCAGGATCAATCCCCGTCACTTGCAGCTCGCCATCCGCAACGACGAAGAGTTGAACAAGCTTCTCAGTGGTGTCACCATTGCACAGGGTGGTGTACTGCCCAACATCCAAGCTGTACTTCTCCCCAAGAAGACCGCCAAGGCAAAATAAGCTAGATGACCATTAAAACCAACGGCTCTTTTCAGAGCCACCCTAACTTCTAAAAAGAGAAATTGACGGTGTTATTTTTATAGGTTACTATATTGTTAGTCATAAATCTTCCATTTCATTCACATTTACGGGAGTGTTATTCGACTCAACATTGGCTATTTTGTTTGTGTTTCCCCTTTAATAGTTGTATTGTAGCGTTAGACATTATGAATTTGAAATATCATTATATATAACAGGCCTATTACCATTCACAATGATGACTAGTTAAAATTATTTGCTTAAACAATGAGCACGTAATCTATGAACTAATACACGCTCACTGAATTGAAATCAAATGTTGAAGAAAGTACCGTAAATTAATGTAGAGTAAAAACCGTTGAGATGGCATTTCAAACTCTAATAATATTATGATTTTGCACACAAAAATACCCTGCAAAACACGACGATTGCGATGCAAGTTAATATTCTTCTTTTTCTGGAAAACTCTTTTACAACAGGTTCAAAATGAAACATTATAGCATTTCAAAATCTGTTTGCGATCAATGAATTACTTTTATTTGGCTTTAATAATATGCGTGTAAAACCGCAACAAAAAACTGTACAAAGACGTCAGTTAAACAGAAAACTACAACAGAATAAAAACGTAAACGTTTCACATCATGTTTTTTACAATGTTAAACTATTTTGGTCGATTTTCACGCCCAGTTTTTGGTCGATTTGCAATCATGTTTCGAGGAATCATTTCATTCTTCATATTGATGGATAATTGATTGGTTGAAGTTATCAATCATGTGTTTGTTTTTGTTGTTTTGTATTCAATTTATCGACACCATTTTTGCATTTCATGTTATTTTTCTTTGTTTTGCATCGGGCAAGTTATTAAGGCAAATTGTATAATACAAATGTAAATTACAAAATTATTACGATTATTATAATGAATGAAGACATACATGCATCATTATCTCATTTTGGAAGATAGGGTGGCTCTGAAAAGAGCCGTTTGATTGAGGATAAGAAGATGTTTACTTCTTCTTTGGTGCTGCTTTCTTCTTTGGCGCAGCCTTCTTCTTTGGTGCGGCTTTCTTCTTTGGCGCGGCCTTCTTCATTGGTGCGGCCTTCTTCTTTGGTGCGGCCTTCTTCGTTGGCTTTGCGGTCTTCTTCTTCGTTGATGTTGCTGCCTTGTTTGGTTTCTTCGCCGTCTTGGTGGTCGACTTCTTTGCTTCCTTCTTAGCCTTGGTTGCGTCCTTCTTGGCCTTTGCCTTAGCAGCCTTCTTTTCCTTGGCTGCCTCTCTCTTCTCCTTCTTCTTGGCGGCGACTGCCTTCTTGCGATCTGCTGCCTTGGCCTTCTTTGCCTTGGCCTTTTCGCTGTCTGCCTTATTGGTGCCTAGACGGAAAGATCCACTGGCCCCAGTTCCCTTTACCTGGACCAAAGTACCGTTCGCTACACCACTCTTGATGGCGTTCCTGATGTGTGCCTTAAGTTTGTCAACGTCGCACTTGTAGTTGGCGGCGATGTATTTCTTGATTGCTGCCAAAGACGAGCCACGTCTGTCTTTCAATGCGGCAACGGCAGCATGAACCATTTGTGAGCATGAGGGATGAACTCGTGGCTTGGCAACCTTATTAGCCTTAGTGGCCTTCTTTGCTGGAGATCGAGGAGTAGCCATGTTTACAGTTTTAGAGTTAAACAGCGCTGTGAGAAGTGAACGAACGAGTAGAAATTAAAAAGCGTCAGCCGAATGCGATTTGATTATACAAGCTCATTGCGGACGTGCGTGAAATCACCGTATCCGCCATGATTTGGAGTTTGAGTGTGGCCCGCGTTTTATTTATTGTAATTTTTCTCATCTGGTGTGCTTTATAGCCTAGGAAAACTTGAATTGTATCGGTAACTATCCTTCTGACAATCACCCGAAGCATAACACAATGTACACTAGGGTCTCAGCTGTCTATAGATACCCGTTTTGCCGATGTTGTGTATGATTTCGTCAAACTGCAGCATAAATTTCAAAAACGTAAATTAATTTTGTTCGATTTTGTTGAAATTTCCTTTAATTATCACTTTAAATCTCATCTATTGCCAGAAAACATGATGACACATGAAAGTGTTGGCCTTTAGCAAGCTAACAATGATGTTGATTTTCTGAAATGTCCAGTAATGAGGACATTTAGAAGCGATAAAACAGAGAGTATAAACACGTCATCTCAGCGATCCATATGGCTTGTTCTGCACTGACCGTATCTATCCACCACGCATAGGCCTATATCTAATGTGGTGGATTGGATGAAAATTTAAACTATTTATATCTTAAATCACACATTTTGTATTTACAACAACAACAACAACAACAACAGCAATTAATTGTATGACTAAGTTTCACAAAAGTATTACAAAATGTCAACATTATTGAATTTCATTACCAGATTTTCAATCCCCACGAGAAATGCCTTGAAATACATACCAATATGCCTATTATTGGTTCAGTAATCCTTGAGATAGACTTTGACAATTGCTGAATAATCTGTTTTGTATACGGTAAAACTAACAGCCGCGTGGAAAGTGTTTTAACGCTCAACTGGGCTGAGTCTACGGTATATGTACGAACGTGTTCGATGCAAATATTGTTATTGTCATTTATTTTGTTTTCTCCTATTTTTTGCTTTAAATTATCAACTTGATTACAATGTTTGTTCTAAATGGTCGCTATTCCCTTTCGTTTTATAGATATGAATGTAGGCTTACTGTCAATGGGTATAGAACGAAATTAGTCATACTTTGGGGGGAAAAATTATACGAAGTGTTTAGTAGTACCAGACTGCTTGTGGAATCTTTGTGCACTCAAATAAAATTAAAAAACCAATAGCAACAACAGGACACAATTCTCTTTTTTGAAGTTATGGTGGCTCTGAAAAGAGCCTTTGATTGATGTGTGCAACACAAGTTGGATACAACTTATGCGCGCTCACCACGGATGCGACGTGCCAACTGAATGTCCTTTGGCATGATAGTGACACGTTTGGCGTGGATGGCACACAGGTTGGTGTCTTCGAAAAGACCGACCAAGTAAGCTTCGCTGGCCTCCTGAAGTGCCATGATGGCAGAGCTCTGGAATCGAAGCTCGGTCTTGAAATCCTGGGCGATCTCACGGACTAGACGCTGGAAGGGCAGCTTTCGGATGAGAAGCTCGGTGCTCTTCTGGTAGCGACGGATCTCACGGAGAGCCACGGTACCGGGCCTGTAACGATGGGGCTTCTTTACGCCGCCGGTAGCCGGTGCGGATTTGCGAGCTGCCTTGGTGGCCAGCTGCTTACGAGGAGCCTTTCCCCCGGTAGATTTACGTGCGGTTTGCTTGGTACGTGCCATTCTATTATTTCAAAATTCAAATGAATATGGTATAAACAAACCACGGCGACTCTTTATATACCAGCCGTTTTCACTTTCACAAATTGCGCCGTCATTGCTGATTGGTTACCGAAGCGAGTCGTACGATTGGTCAATAAAGCCGAGTCTCCAATTGGTCCAGACGACACCAACACTATTCTAGCAGCAACGATCAATGCATTCATGCAATCAGCTCTCGGTACCCCGGGGAACGAGATTCGGGAAAAGAAGAGAAAAAAAGAGTTTTTTGTTATGCCCTATTGACAATAAAATTGAACTTGGCGGATACTCAACTACACTATTGGGAAAATAAATAGAAATCACAAGAGACCACGGATGACTTTATTATATCATTTTTTGAGTTCTATGATGTCCGTGGGCCTAAATTCAATACCTACTTTAAAATAGGCACGATCCTTTAATTTACGAAGTTATTAATATACACTTGTATTGTGACAATTTATACTATCGCGTTGTATTTATTTATAACATTGTGATTGTTTTTTGTATAATTATGGAGATGGAAGCACATCAAAAATCAAATTGAACTGAACTTTAATATTATTATCATATAAGGCATAAATATTTGGTTCTTGGTCATTATTTACTATGATTGACACAACAAATAGTAATAAACAGACGCATATTATCTCTCTTTGGGAATGTTAGTGGCCCTAAAAAGAGCCGTTTGTTTGTTGGAATGAAGCAAAATGCAACAATCTAACCGCCGAATCCGTACAGTGTACGTCCCTGGCGTTTCAAGGCGTAGACTACGTCCATAGCGGTGACGGTCTTCCTCTTTGCGTGCTCGCAGTAAGTGACAGCATCACGGATGACGTTCTCAAGGAACACCTTCAGGACTCCACGGGTCTCTTCGTAAATCAGACCAGAAATACGTTTGACACCACCACGGCGAGCCAGACGACGGATAGCTGGTTTGGTGATACCCTGGATGTTATCACGCAAAACCTTTCGATGACGTTTGGCGCCTCCCTTTCCGAGTCCCTTTCCTCCTTTACCTCGTCCAGACATGTTGAGTTATTTCTTGGATAATTTCAAGACTAATAAATTAATAATGAAGTCCGCTCTGCGCCGCTTTTATATATCGTGTCTAAGCGGACGTGGGAGAAAAAACATACAGGTCGAGGAGGGCGTATTATAGAACCAAGCGCGTAACACAGCGGTCCCAGTTGAGCCCCCAATAAAGTCCGCGCCATTTTGCTTCTTTTCGTTTTAAATATTATTGTCAGTATTTTGAGATTGAGAGGAAAAAACCCCAGAAAAACATGAATTGAAATTGAATTGTTGTGCTTCGTATCGCACACACACACACACACAAATAATCACGTAAAGACGTACACATTTGATAATTTATTACTGCATTATTATTAAGTATATAGGCTACCATTTATTGTTGTCAATGTGAAAATAATGTATTAAATCATAATAGTATATGGGAAAATTACAAGGACATTGAAAACGCACATCGATTAGATTTGTTTTTTCTAAACCAATTGTTGGACTGTTCTACATTCACTAACATTTAAGACACTGTTCAAAATAATCTCTTCTTGGAAGATAGGGTGGCTCTGAAAAGAGCCGTTGTGTTTTTGTGTCGGACGACAAGTTTACTTGGAGGTGGTGTATTTGGTGACAGCCTTAGTTCCTTCACTGACAGCGTGTTTGGCGAGCTCGCCGGGCAGAAGTAGACGGACAGCAGTCTGGACTTCACGGCTGGAGATGGTGGCCTTCTTGTTGTAGAGAGCTAAACGGGAAGCTTCACCGGCAATACGCTCGAAGATGTCGTTGACAAAGCTGTTCATGATGCTCATGGCACGGCTTGAGATACCGGTATCGGGATGCACCTGTTTCAACACCTTGTAGATGTAGATGCCGTAGCTTTCCTTTCTTCGCTTGCGTCTCTTTCCTGTACCACTACCTGGTGGACGGCCCTTGGCCTTGCCTGCCTTCTTTGCACCTTTACCGCTTGCTTTAGGAGCCATGATTCTAAATTGTTGAGTTCAATACTGTAATGTTTGTGTTGGTGATAACCCGCGGTATTTATATGCGCCAATATGCAAATTAGGGATCCTAGAGCGGATCCTGAGCGAGTCGACTGCTTCAGTGAACCCCGTTGGTTTCCGGTGCCGCACTGTAGTTGAAATATGACTGTAGACAAAGGAGCGTAAGCAATGCACGGAAACTCCCCGTAAACCAATCAGATCCGTTATTGCTAGAGTTTGCTAGTATAGTAATACATTATTTCACGTGTAGCAAGGGATTGTTTATGAATCTAAAATATTTACTCGATTTTATTAAAAATGTTTAGCTCTCTTTCAAAACATTCCAATGTCAATTCAATTAAAAGTGAACTAGAAAATGTAATGTTGGCTTCTACAGCTAAAACACGAGTGCCTCATGCTATAAAATTGTTACTATCGCCGCGGTGTTTTCAATAGCCATATCTATACCGAGGTGAATTTTACGCAATCTGATTGGTCCGTGCTTAACTCGTTTTGACTGCGCCAGGATCCGCCGGCTCAGTATAAATACCGCTGCACTGCCTTAGCAAATTTCATTCATTCAGTTTTTCGTATCGACTCACTGTACACAAATAATTAATCATGTCTGGACGTGGTAAAGGAGGAAAAGCAAGAGCTAAGGGCAAGAGCCGATCTTCAAGAGCGGGACTTCAGTTCCCCGTCGGTCGTGTGCACCGTTTTTTGCGCAAAGGCAACTATGCCCAGCGTGTTGGTGCCGGAGCCCCAGTATACCTGGCTGCCGTGATGGAGTACCTCGCAGCTGAGATCCTCGAGTTGGCCGGCAACGCCGCCCGTGACAACAAGAAGACCAGGATCAATCCCCGTCACTTGCAGCTCGCCATCCGCAACGACGAAGAGTTGAACAAGCTTCTCAGTGGTGTCACCATTGCACAGGGTGGTGTACTGCCCAACATCCAAGCTGTACTTCTCCCCAAGAAGACCGCCAAGGCAAAATAAGCTAGATGACCATTAAAACCAACGGCTCTTTTCAGAGCCACCCTAACTTCTAAAAAGAGAAATTGACGGTGTTATTTTTATAGGTTACTATATTGTTAGTCATAAATCTTCCATTTCATTCACATTTACGGGAGTGTTATTCGACTCAACATTGGCTATTTTGTTTGTGTTTCCCCTTTAATAGTTGTATTGTAGCGTTAGACATTATGAATTTGAAATATCATTATATATAACAGGCCTATTACCATTCACAATGATGACTAGTTAAAATTATTTGCTTAAACAATGAGCACGTAATCTATGAACTAATACACGCTCACTGAATTGAAATCAAATGTTGAAGAAAGTACCGTAAATTAATGTAGAGTAAAAACCGTTGAGATGGCATTTCAAACTCTAATAATATTATGATTTTGCACACAAAAATACCCTGCAAAACACGACGATTGCGATGCAAGTTAATATTCTTCTTTTTCTGGAAAACTCTTTTACAACAGGTTCAAAATGAAACATTATAGCATTTCAAAATCTGTTTGCGATCAATGAATTACTTTTATTTGGCTTTAATAATATGCGTGTAAAACCGCAACAAAAAACTGTACAAAGACGTCAGTTAAACAGAAAACTACAACAGAATAAAAACGTAAACGTTTCACATCATGTTTTTTACAATGTTAAACTATTTTGG
>JAYJML010000316.1:24459-46100 GCA_035610835.1 Ophiura sarsii | reverse complement strand
AATCGCTATATATAAATACAAGCGATTTTGTACTAAAAGTTTTTTAAAAGGCCTCCTCCTATTTTTTTAGAAAGTCTCTACGCTAAACATGTTTTAATATTTGTATTTGCCTAATTTACCCACACACCTGCATACGGCCCACTTGAGCTTCGATTTCGCTACACGACTGTCTGTCGTCATGTATCACTCGATTTAGCGTTCAGGTTGAAGACCGTCGTGTACATAGTCTGTGCAATTTCGCCACACGACAGTCTTTTATACTAAATTTATATCTGCGCATGCGTTAACGACTGTCGTGTATATAGTCTGCGCAATTAAGCTACACGACAGTCTTGTATATAGTTTCGGCCCTAAGATAAAGGGACACCGGCGGTGTCTTTTTGGTCATGCGCAGTGTATATAGCCTGTTGACTCAATCTAAGATAAAGGGACACCGGCGGTGTCTTTTTGGTCATGCGCAGTGTAATATATTTACATTAGCTTAGATAAGGAAACGGGTGGTTGTGTTTTTGGTTAGGTGATTCAAATTTCAATTAGTCAAATTGGATGTTTCTAACACTGCAAGTACACTGTCCCTATGACTATTGTATGTAAAGACATGTCCTCTGTGTGAACTCGAGGTGTGTGATAATAACGTGTGGCTAATGTAAATACCACACTATTTGCTAAGCCAGCTCATCATCTGTTGATTTAACAGTAGATAGGCTTAATTGTGTTAACTGTAATAATTATAATCAAAATAAAAATTTAAAAATAATAATAATTAGCACACGGCACTTACATAATTATAAGCACACTTATAAATACTTGTATGCTAAATAACCAGTGAGAACTAGACCTGTGCTAATAACAAATATTTCACCAGTCTGTATATTTGAGACTTGATTTTCGTCTAAATAATCTTCTAACATAGGCTCTGGGCCTGTATCTTGTAGCGTTAAATGTTGCCCCGTAACGAGATAATATTCTGCAGCGGCTTTGGATATCTCAGTGAATGTTTTTTCAGAGTTTGCTTCTTCGCGTAATCGTCTGTTTGCATAATCGATGTTGTCTAGTCTTTTCTGATTCCATATGTCTCTACCTTTTTGTAATTCTTCTAAAGCTAAGTCATGCCTTTTCCTCTCGGCATCGCCATTAATTAAACTAAACAAGAAATTACTTCCTGTGAAAGCTAATGCATTTACAACAGCACCACCTATTAACATCGCCATTAAATATATTTAATTTATTTTTTTATTTTTTTAATTTTAATTTCCCGGTGTAACGCTTGAGCTTGGTATAATATTTTCAGGAAGCCATCCTTGTTTTTGGACCCAAGTTTTTGTTAAATCTGCAAGATAAAGATTGAGAGTAAATTTGGCCATATTTTCAATATTAAATTTGCCTAGATTAGTTGGTTTAGTGCCAAATGCCTTTTTTGTGAGGAAACAGTTGGTGAAAACAAGCCCACTCAGCAAGGCTGTATTGTATGCTGAATTAACTAGTGTATTTGTTGTAGTGTCCATTTATATATTATGCACACAAAAAAATTAAATTAAATAATTAACTACAATGCTCTTTATAATTTTTACAATCCCAACTACATAATGCAATTTTTACAAGTGGAGGTGCGGAGGCCATAAGCCCCTGCCTTACCAATCAAATACATTATCTGATGGAGCTGAATCAGTTGTTTTAGCGACTGGAGGGGAGGAAGAAAATGTGTTTGTTTGTATTTTATTACCTCGTTGAAGAAATACTAAAATTCCCCCTACAATTAAAATAGTAAGTGCTGCAGGAACTTGCCAATACAAGTTATCAGTGCTAATTTTTGTATGTTTTCTAGGCAGTTCAGGAATGGAAATAGGCTGTGATGGTTTATCGGCATAATTAGCTATTATATTTGCTGACTCTTGTATTTGCTTTTGCATTTGCGCTTTTAGTTCTTTTTGTTTCGCGGCATTTCGTCGCCCTGCCTCTTGTCTCTTGGGATTTTTTATTTTGACTGCTGGGGCTGTTACAGGTACTGGAATTGGCGCTGGAGGTGGTACAACTTTTGGTTCGATCGGCGCCTCAGTTTTAGGTTCAGATACACTAACATCGTCTTTTTGCTCTGACATTTTATAATATTAAATTATAATTTTTTTTATTTAAAAATTATCCTTAATTACCCATAATATTACCCACAATTATCCACAATTATTCACAATTACCCATAATATTACCCTCAATTATCCACAATTACCCACAATTACCCATAAATTTATTTCTCTTTTTGAGATTCTAAAGATTTAACTTTTTCATTATCTTCTGATTGTTCAGGAGTTGTGGGGGTGCAATCCCCTCTGTGAATGTATCCACAAGTAAGCAGAGTTGCTGTAAGCGGTGCTAAGTAATGTCCATACTTATGGTAAAGCGTGCAACTGTATGTACTCAAAGCAATATTAATTACTGGATTGTTTATTAGCTTTTCTGTTAATTCTTCACCATCTCGTAGTACTAGTTTGTTATTTGAAAGTGTACGAGCCAGCAATCCCACTGCATTTGCATAAGCTGAGCATAATGCTGATTTTACTGACTTTGCCATTACATTGCCGATGTATGCATCATATCGCGAGTATATTTTTAACAGTGCTTTTTCTTCCATGCTCTCAATCTCAGCTACTGTAATGTTTTTGCCTAAATATTCTTTGCTATTTCCTCCCGCAACAACTCCAATTAAGCGTTCTCGCATCGGTGATAGATCAAGTTGTGGAATTACAGGAGGTAGATTTTTTGAAGGTTCACCTTCGTTTTCAAGTTTTTGAATACTATTCATTAATGCATCAATACTAGCGTCGTCCATTTTATATTTAAGAAATTATTATTTTTTAAACAAAATAATTTAATATTAACCATGTTGAAATTGTTATTATGCATCTATTTTAAGAAATTATAAGAAGTTGGTTGTTCAGTAACTAATATTAACTTTGAGTGTTTATGTTGTGCAAGTAAGTCTCGCATTCTATCTCGTTCGTCTTTTGACGGAATAACATCATTTTCGCGCAAAGCATCAGCAAAACTGTCACGATCTTTACAATAGAACAAACATAGCCACTTAATTTGCTCGCGGAAGTCGGTAAGAATAGAGTTATATTTTTGGGTAAGAATCCACATAGAGCAACCAGCATGACGCCCACTAAATGCAATTTCTGACAGCATTTGATTCTTAGTTTTGAGGTCTTTCAGTGCGCTGCAATCATCAATTATAAATAGACTCTCCCCATCTTCTTGTCGCGCATTCAAATAATAATATTTTTTTAGGGCAAGATTCAAACCACCCTCCTTTTTAGGATTAATCAACATTACTCTGTCATCTGTAAATAGCCATTTATGTGCATGATATGTCTTATTTATTTCAAGAGTTGGACAAAATATAAAAATCCATCTGTATTTGGGCGAATAGGTCATTTGAGCCCATTTACCAGCATGCATATTAGGCCCTCTCTCGGTCTCTAGCAAATTCAATAAAAACTCAGTCTTTCCACAAGCTGTTGCTCCACAAATAATCGCTGAATGCGGTGTCTTCACTAAACTCATTATACTATATCTTTATTTTTTTTCATTTTTTTTCCCAACAATACCCCCAACAACACTAACTCATTTAACGCGGGGGTGTGGGGTGCAACCCCCCAGCTAGTAGGCAACATTCACAAGACGGCCATTCTCAAAGTTAAGTTGGGCATCAGCAATGTAATAAATGTAGGCGTTTAGAGCTCCTGCTGCCTGGGCTGTCTTCTCAATCTCAATTTGTATAGATTGGCTAGCACCCTCAATTTTCCTGCCGCTACCGTGTAATGTCAAATCATCGTTACTACGGAAATCAAGCCAAAGAGCATATTTATTAGTAAAGTATTCTGCCGCTGTTACATCAGCCAAGTCAAATTCTTTTGCAACATTTATAGCATCGCGGTTCTTGCCGTCTGAGAAATGCTTCCTGATCTCGTGGAACTGTTGATGAGCCCGCATACCGCTAGAATAGATCTGATTGGGCTTACCATCGATTGTAGTTGAAACTTTAGTAATTTTGGGGTTGTAGAAATCTTCACTGTCTCCTTCAAATGCGGTTTGCGGCTCCTTGAATATAATTAGAATTCCTTTCATTGAGAATGCTTGAGGTGCTAGAGTAATGTTCCAAGTTGATTCGCTTTTGTTTAGGGGTAGTTTAGTATGTCTTATAACACGATCATAAAGCACAATATGGCGGCCTTTTTGCTTTTGCTTAATGTCCATTGCTAAGGCTTTAGAGTTTAGCACTTCAAATTCCATACTAATCCCAGTAATTGTATAAGTTGCAGTATTATCACTGGACACAATCACGTTGCCATAATTATTGAAAGTTAGCTCGTAAGATAGTCTGTCCTTAAGATCGTATTGATGAAATGGCATATTAGCCTCGAGCAACTCAAAATCAAGCGGAATGCTAAACAAGTTGCTGTAGGCATCTCCCAGGGCAACATCAGAGGCATTGGCACCCTTATCGCCGGCATTAATTCTAATCTTTCGCAGGGCCTCGGATTGAATTCCTTGATATACTGCGTTTTCACGCTCTTGTTGCGTCATCCAGAGATCTTGATAACAGTGAAAAATATCACTGTCATTAAGGGTGTAAACGCTTTGACCTTCTAGCTTAACTTCAATTTTGCTCACGATTGCGCGACCCAAGTTATTGACGATTGTGCGGTTTGCATCTGCAAGTGCATTGAGGGCTATTTTAAACGATAGTTTTGCTGTCCCGGGTATAATTACATCATGAGGGCCTAAATCTGGAAATCATACTGTTAGAATGCCGTTTGGATCAATTGTGTCTGGATTGTGTGTGTTGTATACTGTCATGCGTTCGCCTTTAATTCCCTTCGCTTTACGTAACTTTCTCATAGGATTAAGTTTATTACCATACTCCATACTCATTTTATTATTTATTATATATATATCTAATATATATATAAATAAAAATTAATTATGGATGACGTTAACTTAGATGATTTTGCGAGAGGAGGTAGAGACGAAGATACAACAGGAGACACTCAAGAAACATCATTCACAGATGAAATATATCAAACCGAAAGAAATAGTTTTGATGCCTTAGAACAAAGATTGGCAAACTTAAGAAGTAATGATGGTATGTCTGTAGACAACACACAAATTAATGCTATTAATGCTCTAAATATGCAAAAAAATAAAATAGCCGGTGCTGCTTTTAATAGAGTATTTACTAGCCCTCCTCGCAATTATATAATAGCAACAAGCGATGCTCTTGTACCATCTGCGGAATTAAGGGTAGGAAGTGATGGTGCTATATATGCAAAATGGCAAGGTTTTGAGGTAGAACTAACTACAATAAGAGATAAAAAAATATTTAAGTCAGCAAGTACTTTAGCAAATGATTATGGGCGACTTCTTCCCATGGGGCAAGGTGGCACTAATTTTATGAGAAATGGACTACTATTGAGTAATTACAGACAAAATCAAACTCCCAGGAATGTTTCGCCATCAGTAAGAGTCGCCGTAGATGAGGCATTATCCGGTTTACCTGAATCCGTTACTTCATCAAATTTACAACAAGTCATAGATTCCACTCAAGAAAACACAGATATTTTTCTAAAAACTTTAAATGATTACAACCCACAAAATGAATCAACACAACAACAAAACAATTTTGATGCGCAATTAGTTCGTGATGTGGGACGATTTAACCAACAGTTAAATACTGTTAAGGGGCAAATTGAAGCAGCGATGATTAAAATTAATGAATTTGATGGGCAACGAGAGCAAGAAATAGCTGATTCTATTGTTGATATAACTGAAGAACAAAAAGCCACAAGAAAAGAACGCATTGCAGAGTTAGATTCCAAAATCGAATTTCAAAAAAATATTATAACAGGCTTTGTACCGGAAATTAAGACTCAAATTGAAGCAATAAAACACACATACGAAAAAATGCTAAGTAAAGAACTGACGCTTGGTGATAAAATCCGCATACTATTTCGCGAACAGGGAGTCACAATTACGGTTATATTAACGGCAATAGGCTTGGCTATTACCACATTAGTAGAATCCATAACATCAGCAGTAAAATCAGTAACACCAAATCCAAAACCCGATCCAAAACTTGACCCAAAACCCGATCCCAAACCAACTCCAGGCTCTCGCAAATGGATCAAAGCACAACTGCAAAAGTTAGTAAATTTGCTTATAAAATTGGGAGATAAAGCATTGGCTGCACTGCCTGGCCTTATTGGGGCAGTTATTAGCCTTTTGATGAAATCAGCGGCTTCTGTAGTTGGTGTGCTTGCAGAAAACTTGTGGGTGCTATTTATTGCCGTTGGGTACCTTTTGTATGAATTTGCTAGTAAACTTATATCCTCAAAGTAAGCGAGTTATTTCAAATACCCCAAAGCTAAAGTTCCTATAATTATACCCCCTACAGTTAAGCCTATTTTAAGCTCTTCATGCGTTAATGTTGTTGGATCTTCTTCAGGATTATCTGAAGCATCAAAATCAGAGCTATCACGCAAATTATCTTCGGGAGCTGGGGCTAAGTCAAATTCTGTAGGAATGTCTGGCAAAGGAACTAACGTAGGGGTTACAGGTTGATCGCTCAAATTGGGCCGTATTACTGGAGTTGCATCAAATTCAGTGGCTGAAACCGGTGGTATTTTTTTAATGCTGTTTACAGCGTCATTTACCCCAATATAAAAATCACTTGTCGTTGCTGTTGTAAGCAAGTTGTTATATCCGTTTATTGTGCCTATGTAAAGATCCATGTCACTTGGTATCATGTACAAGTTTAGTCCAACAACAAAATCTAATTTGCTTCTTGCATGTTGAAGTATGTCTTGGTATTGATCTATTGACTCTTCAATGTTTTCTATGCCTTTAATTTTGGCATCTACATTTGTATAAAACTGAGATTGGGCTTCAAGCTCTCTCTTGCCGCTTATAATTGAGGTTTTTGTTTTTACTTGTGCCCCAACGATTGTGTATACATATGTTCTTATCGATTCATTAATTCGCAAAATACCCTCTTTTGTGAACCCATTGCTTTTATCGAGTATAAACGATCCAATTGCATCAAGTTCTGAACCAACTTGCGGATTTACTGCCTTATGCCGCGAATCAATAACTGTGGGTTTAAAGTATTGCTCGATATATTCAATTTTATAAGTGTGTCGGTCATTCACTGCAAATTTGCCTGAAGGTGGAATATGAACTGTCCACTTGTTAGCTGGGTCGTAGTCACCTCCACGTTCTAGTATTTTTGTTTGTTCTCCTCTTAACCCATGTAAAGAATTGTATCGTACAGACCCAAGACCATAAGATAAATCAAGCCTTTGAGTAGATGGTATTCTATCATCCCAATTAAAATCTTTAACCATTTTTTCTAACAAATCTCTTTTGATTGGATTGTCATAAGGGTCAAAATCATTCTCACTCGGCAGTGGACATCCTAAAACAATAAGAATGCGCCTAATTTGGTAATATGTATGAAATCTAAATATGCTTTTGACCATGGGGTCTTTATATTGTAAGTGTTCTTTTGACACACCGCATCCTGTAGTTGCACACCAAATTGCAAAATGTAATTGATTTTGCCAAAATTGCATTGGGTTGTTAATCCAGTCGTTGTAAACAGCTTCATCCGTCACTTTGGGCAACTTGTACCGATTCCAGATGTTTTTAAACTTCACTAAAAAGCTGTTATGCAGATTTACTTGAATGTGTTGATTTACTAAGCTAAATTGATGCGTTGGTTCATAAACACTACCAGAGCTATAAGATGCTTTAGAGTTTAATTTAAACATTTTTGGAACACTAGGGTCGGTTTGACTCGTTGCATTATTTTTTGCCATTATTATAAATATATAATATAAAATATGAAAATTACAATAAATAACATCTGTAAAGGCACGTCTTTTAAATTAGCAGAATCAATTTTATATATTTATAATATATATTAATTATAATGATTGTGAGAATTACTAACGCGAGTAAAGGCAAACCATTTACTTTTGATGAACCCCTCTGCAACCAAAGTGGAGATATGAAAATTGCAATTAAAAGGATTACAGTGTGGTCTGGATGGTATAATATCTATGAAAAAACAACGGTTAGATGGAGAAGAAATGAACAGGAATCACAGGAACTACCGATTGAGCCAGGGTTTTACAATTTTAATCATCTTACTAAAATTATTATGGATGGAATTGAAAATTTAAGTATAACAGTTAATCCTGAAAGTGGTCTCGTGGATATAACTTTACCTCCAAACATTGAACTTTGGTTGCCGGACCCAGTTAGATATGCGTTAGGTATCGATGGATCTAGCTGGATTAATGAGGATTACGTAGGGGATCGTCCGGTAGAACTTGCACCTAAGGGAGTGTTCAGAAATACTTTGGTGGGGGGGGGGGGGGGGGGGGGGGGGGGGGGTTGGCCAAAACAGGGGGGGGGGGGTCTAAAAAGTTTGAAGTCTCAAAAAGGGGGGGACTAAAAAGTTTTACCTACTCAAGAGGGGGGGGGGGTCAAAAAAGTTAGGCCGAATACTAGTCGTTAACGGGAAAAACACCAAAATTTTGTGCGCTACGCGCAAGTCAATACTGCAATATTGACATTTCTATAACAAATTATACAGATTTTCGCACGCTCCGCGCAAATAATTGTAAAAACATTGTGTCGACAGCAGAATTTGTTATACAAAATGTGACTAACCAGTGTCCACAATTTGTACTTGAGAACTGTTGATAAGGGTGATCGTCAACAGGGTTAAATACACATTTCCGCGCGCTACACGTTATTTTGAACGCAGTTGACCAAATTTCTGCGCAGGGGTCAAAAAAGTTAGGCCAAATAGGTAGTCGTTAACGGGATAAATACCAAATTTTCTGCGCTACGCGCAAGTAAATACTGCAATATTGACATTTCTATAACAAATTATATTTGTAAAAACATTGTGCCGACAGCAGAATTTGTTAAACAAAATGTGGCTAACCAGTGTCCACAATCTTTACTTGAGGACTGTTGATAAGGGTGATCGTCAACAGGGTTAAATACACATTTCCGCGCGCTACACGTTATTTTGAACGCAGTTGACCAAATTTCTGCGCAGGGGGTCAAAAAAGTTAGGCCAAATAGGTAGTCGTTAACGGGAAAAATACCAAAATTTTCTACGCTACGCGCAAGTAAATACTGCAATATTGACATTTCTATAACAAATTATATTTGTAAAAACATTGTGCCGACAGCAGAATTTGTTAAACAAAATGTGGCTAACCAGTGTCCACAATTTTTACTTGAGAACTGTTGATTTAAGGGTGGTGGTCAACAGGGTTAAATACACATTTCCACACGCTACACGTGATTTTGAACGCAGTTGACCACATTTCTGAGCGGGGGGTCAAAAAAGTTAGGCCAAATAGGTAGTCGTTAACGGGAAAAATACCAAAATTGTCTGCGCTACGCACAAGTAAATACTGCAATATTGACATTTCTATAACAAATTATGCAGATTTCTACACGCTCCGCGCGTGTCTTTGTGAAAACAACGTGCATGCAGACAGCAGGATTTGTTATACAAAATGTGACTATAATAATAATAATAATAATAATAATAAACAAGCACTTGTTATAGCGCCCAATACCCGAAGACTTCTAGGCGCTTTACAATAAAAGCTTACAACAACTACAACTATAAAACTTGAATAACAAGTGACCCAGTTACAAAGTGATAAAAACAACATTATTATAATAAAAAGGGATACAATAGATAAAAATTAGCACACGATAAACATCATATAAAGCAGATATAACAAGTGTCCACAATTTTTACTTCAGAACTGTTGGTAAGAGTGATCAACAACAGGATACAAATGTTTGCACGCTACTTTTGTACTAGCAAGTTGACCAAATGTTTCGTTCTCCGCGCATATCTTTGTGAAAGTATTGTGTAGAATTGAAGGACTTGTATACAAAGAGTAACTTTTTACAATTGGAAAAAAAAACACCGTTTTTAAAAAGGCTATAACATGATAAATACAAATCACCGAAAATACAATTCGGAGGCTTGAAAGATATGTTTCAAGTGAATTTGAAATGTTGCAAATTGATTGCCAGCTATATACACAGTTCTGACTGGGGTGTAAGCGTCATAGAACTTGAGTCAAATGTCTATCTACATCTGACAGTAGGGGGGGGGGTCAAAAAAGTTTTTCACCCTGTTAAAGGGGGGGGGGGGTCAGAAAAGTTTGTCAATTTGTAAAGGGGGGGGTCAAAAAAGTTTAGACACCGACAATTTTCTTTTGGCCAACCCCCCCCCCCCCCCCACCAAAGTATTTCTGAACACTCCCTAAAAGAATACTTTATATTTAAAGCAATTATCGACAACGGGTAATTACCATAATCTAAATCAAAATCTAAGAGGATCTCAACTGTTAGAAATCATTCCAATATCACCAGAGCCCTTTGGACAGCATTCTACATTTAGTTTTGATAATCCCGATTATATTTCACTGAACTCAGGGGATATAAATGAGCTTGATTTTGAATTTAAAGTAGAATGGGGAAACGGAGTGACACACAAGCTAGACAATAATTTACTGCCAATCGATTTAAATCTTGAAATAAAAAGTATACAATAATATATATATAACAATGAGCATTTATGGACCCAACTATACAACCATGCAAACCTCCCTAACCTCCACATCGCAAGACATTGATATGGAACAGCACAAAATTATTAACTTGGGTGAACCAAGACAAAGACATCATGCCGCAACTGCTGCTTTTGTTTTAGACTTAACATCACGCCTTAATACAGAAAAATTAAGCAAAGCTGGTGATACAATGACAGGAAATCTTATAATGGACTACAACGCAATCAAAGAGGTTGGAAACCCTGTAGATGAAACTGACGCTGTAAATAAACAGTACGTGGACAGAATCGAACAACATGAACATGATACCAGACCATATGCGGCCGAGTGCACCAATGACGGGTAGCTGAAGAATAGCGCTACCTCGCTAGTAACTGAGGCGTAACCCAAAATTTTGAGAGCGCCAATGCGGGGTAAGCTACTAGGCTAGTAACTGGCGGGTTATTTACGCTAAATGTTATACCTGACCGGACCCAAGAGTAAGTTGGGGCATAACGTTTTATGCCACAAGTCAGTCGATTCTAGCAGTATATAGCGTACATTTATTGTGAACATTGAAGGGGATGATTCGCTGATGCTGAAGAACCAATTGCACTTGCATGCCAAGGGGGTGTTTATTTGAAGTGGAATGTGACCCCTCATAAGCTGAAAGATATTTATATTTTTGAAAATCCATTCATGCAATTAGGTGATTTTTTTAAGTCAAAATTTAGATCAATTCCTTTTGCCCATTCAAACACTAATCGCACCGACTTTGGGTCATATTTTGACCAAAGTGTACTAATTGTCCAAGGGTCTTAAATAATGACTAAATACATAAACTTATTATTGTTTTTATTAATTAAAAACTGATAAAACAAGTTTCAACATTATTGTGAGAGGAAGGGTAGAAAAAGAAAAAAAAAGGATGTCGTGCCGCGCGTGGTCTGGGAGTCGAACCGGGGTTCCGCGATTAACAAGCGTAGGACACGGTGTCCACGCCATGGAGGTATTTGTGTTAAAGGCACATTAAGTGGTGTTGAAAATTTTAAATGTTTAAAAATTTACTTCAGAATTCAAGATGAACATTAAAAATGGCCATTACTGTTGTTTCTACTAGCAAAAACACAGCAAAACTTGATTAAAACAATATCATCGCTATTTATTGAAAAACGCCCTCTATGCAAATATGGTTCGCGTTATGTATCACGCGTACTGCAGGGGGATACTGTCGGACGTAAAATGCTTATCCCGCGGGATAAGCATTTTTGAATCGACGTTTTCTTGTACAAAGATAGCTGATTTTTCTTAATCCTTATAGGTGTAAGTTCATACATGTAATACAATTATAAAAATAAACTAATCTCAGTTTTTATCATTATTGAGGGCGCTGCCTCCAACACATCTCTTAGTGTCCCTTTAAGAGATGTGTTATAATTGTATATAATTGTTTCCATCGGGTGCTTGTGTTTTTCATTAAAATTGTGCTTTTTGGTGCAATGTTTGTATGTGCCCCTCGCCCAAAATATGTTTGTAATGTCATGATAGTCCTTATTTTTGAAAAAGTGATAAACAAACTTCGAAATTTTTGGCCATAAAATGGCATCATTTTTTTCCGGATCGCAGTCCGACTCCACGTGTTCTTGATTTACACTCACCTATGACCTAGCGAGTGACGACACGTTTTTAATATTACGGAGGACCATCCACGTCAGAATTTTACAGTAAACTATAGGTTAACACTTGGCGATGCTGATTAATGTGGATATTTACCTCGCTAGTAGCTATTCTGGTGTTACTCGCCAATTATGCTCTAAGAATTACATCGTTAGTAAGTTATGCTACAGTTAGAGCATAACTACTAGGGAGGTAGCTTACCTCCCTATTAAGTTACCCGTCATTGGTGCACTCGGCCGATCATACGTTTTAGCGAGATATATTGTACTACCTGAAGATGATAGTAAAGTATACTTCTCTGTTAGAGCGAGAAAAAATATCAATTTGGAAAGGGGACTTCTGGTTGAAATTAAACACGATAATGAAGGTAGCAATGAAACTTACATTAATAACCGTCCACAAACTATTACAACAACTTATGATATAAATTTGCTACCAAACCCCAGTAAAGACTTGGGTATTATGCAATTAAACTCTAAACTTCATATTGAATGTACACCAAATTTATCAACTCCGTGGACTCTACTCTTTTCAGCACGGCCTGGAGAATCACCACCAGTGGAGAATAATACTTCCATTTTAACATTTTATAACCCTACTACCCAGTCTGTTACGTATCTAACAATGATGTGGACAGCAGATAGCTTTAAATATACAATTACTGATAATGTGTTAAGCAATGAAAATGCTATAATTCACATTGTAGACACCACAAAGCTTAATCATGTTACCATTCAATGTGTTGCAAATAAACTTAATGTGTGGATAAATGGTAAACAAATAAGACAACATAATTTAAACTTCGATTCTTTACATTATATCAGAATGGGAATGAAGGAATTAGGCATCGTGAGTCTCTACGACAGAAATCTCAACAAAGGGGAAATAGTTCAACATTTCGTAGATCATCATGTTGAAAATTTTACAGACGATGAAGTATTAATTTAAAAAAATATATTCATTATAATATATCATGCCTAGTAAAAAACCAACAGCCCCGCCATTGTACCCAAATTTAGAAGATGAGCTTGCACAACAACAACTTAATGATAATGGAATAACTTTTAGACTTAGACAAATTTCGGAAATAAAAAGTTTTCTCGAATCAGAAAATGAAACACGAAGTAGATTGAGACGCAGATATAAATCAATATACAATAGTTTTTTCTATGCTAGCACCACATCTGGCGTTATTGCCGTTGGTGCAGGCACCGCTGGTATGACCGCGCTTGGCACTGGGATTGGAGCTCCCATCGCTTTGCCTTTAGGAATTGTATCTATCGGAATGGGTGCCGCATCTGTCGGAGCATCCGCAATTTGTAAAATCATACTCAAGAAAGTTGAAAAACATGAACGCATTAAGAATGTAGCCATGTCCAAGATGTCCAGCATTAATGGCCTAGTATCAAATGCCCTAAAAGATAATAAAATCAGCGATGAAGAATTCCAATTAATTCTGGCTGAGCGAGAGAATTATCGCGGTCATAAAAATCAGATACGCGAGAGAGTTCGTACAGAAGTCAAAGAAATAAATGATGAAGTTAGAGAGCAAATTCGTGCAGATGCCGAAAAAAAGGGATGGAAATGGGCAAGAAAGAAGCTGTGAATACTCTTATGAAACTTGGAGCCCCTTAAACGTAAATCCATCAACCCCTTCAACATATTCTAATAAACCCAGCTTGGCTCTAAGCATTATTTGTTGCTCGCCTGGTAGCGACTATCAAAATTAAATTTAAAAAAAAATTAAAAAAAAAATGAGTAAATCTGAGCGTATAAGCTCTACATCAGATAAATTTAAAGCATTTTGCGACGGAATTATAACAATTAGCATTTCTTATTTTGTTTTGCAACTTGTTACAAATTTGTGTTAACTAATTATTTATTACCATGCCATACAAGATCAAAGCCGAAATACTTATAGGCTTTATTTTTTTTGCTTTGAATTTCACCATTGGATCGAATGTAACAAGGAAATTCTCTATGTTTATCTTCTTCTAAACGCTTTTCTAGTGCTGAACATGCCCATACGTGAGTTCCATCGGCAAGGGTTATGATCGTTGATTCTCCCTTTTCTGTGTCAATGATCTTTTTCGATACCACTTTATAAATTTTGCCAATTACTAATTCTCTCCATTTCGTCGTTTCTGGGTATTGTGTTTTAAGAAGTTGGTCAAACGCTTCATCCGATAACATAGTTTCTGTACTTTCGTTTGTATAAGTTGTTTCAGTTGTGTTAGTTGTGGTCATTGTTATACTAAGTAAATTTAAATCTTCAAATATTTTTTTTAAATTATCATCAACTATTAATACCACTGCTTCAGTTTTTGGCATTTCTTCTGTTATTGTTATTTCTTCTTTAACTAGCGGTTTTGGTATTTCTGCCCCGTTTTGTATTTGAGTGTTATGATTCCAACAATATAAATTCTTTGGTCTTCGGCCATTATTACATTTCTTTGCTTTTGCACTAACCCACTGGCACGATGGGTCGTTATTAAGTTCAGGATATTCACCCGTTGGATAATCAATTAGTGGCGTTGGTATAAGTTCTGCCATAAACTTGTTTGAAAACTTAATCCCCAAACTTGACTTCATTTTAAACTTTTCGGGACTTTTTTTATAATTTAGTTGTATCCAATTCTCTTTGTACTTTACGAACAAGTCATTATCCTCAAACTTTAAGTCTAGATTAATGTTTGTATTCTCTGGTATCCCATAAAACTTTTTAAAGTTTACTAGTGCTGTTTGCAAATCCATATATATTTGAGGATTTTTAATTTTTTAAAATAAATAAATTAATACAAAAATCATACAAAAAGATTCTCCTCGTTGTATTTGTAGTAGTTAGGCAAGTGGGGGTTATGGATTTTTTTCGTTTAAAATTTCATTTTCTATTGATTCCCTGTTATATACCATATTTTTAAGAGGCCCATCACTAATTGGTTTTGATTTTTCTTTTTTCTTTTTTGGTTTAATTTTTATCTTTTCAGGCTCTAATTTTAAAGCGCGTAATAATTCAACCCCAAATTTCTTTTTCAATTTTAACACAGACTTTGTATAAAATAAACTTATTCCGCCTCTTATACCGTTAAACTTCATCTATAAGCACCCATTGACTAATAGTTAATAAGCAGAGAATAGATAAAAAGGTATGAGCGCCCTCTTTTGATTATAATTGAATGGCTATTATTAAATCAATTTATTTCCAATAAGATAGAGGGCCGTCCATTTATACCGACCCATCAATCATACATGTAGTTATAAAACAGTATCTGACATAGCAGTCCCGTTTAGATCAATTGGTAAAGCCGAAGTTTGGCTAGGGCAATTGTGATCGCAGGTTCCAGATGACAATACCTGGTTCGAATCTCACTTGCTGACTTCTTCTTTTGGAAAGTTTATAAATATTTACGGTGTATATCAAATTCTTAACTTTGTTTTCACCATGAATAAATAGTGAATCTATCTTTGTCTTTAATGTGGGTTTTCCCTCTTTTTTTCTCTCTTTCTACTATTTTAATTTTTAATTTTAATGTTTTAAATCACAATCATTTATAAATAGTACAAACATTTAAATCAACCTCAACGACTTAGTATTTTTGTGAAGACATGCATGGATGGAGTACAATGAGACAATACGTTGATTATACAATTCACTGCTTTTCAGTTCTGCTACTTATGGTCTTTTGTTAAGTTGTGGTTTTTGTGAGTAGTTGGCCATTGTTGGTTCTAAATGACAATTCCTGATTCGAGTTTTTAGAGACACCATGTATACATGTACATGTACATGTATATGGTTCACAGTTGATCGATACAAGCATGTAGCATGTCTGTAGAATTTGGGGCAGAGCACTTATCAAACTGCTTTGTACATTTCACGGACATAAATTATGCTAATGAGCTCATTAAATGACGTCACTCACATCATCGATATTTTCGTAACGCCAAAATTGTAGGGTTGAAATTCTAGGTCGAGTAAAATGATGTGAGCTTTTGTGAATTTTTTCCCGTATTGGAATATTTTTTTATTGAAAATAGACAGTTCAAATTAAACGTTGGTTCCAAGTTCAACTGACAACTGCAATATGCAGGCAACATTTGAGAAAAAACGATGCCCGACTTTGCAAGAAAGTGTACGGGGAAGTGTACGGGTGAACATGACAAACCAAAACAGTCTAGTAAGTAACCGCCTCCGTGGCGCAATTGGTAAGCGCGTTCGGCTGTTAACCGAAAGGTTGGTGGTTCGAGGCCAGCCGGGGGCGTTGTTTCTTTTTGCATTTAATGCAGATCGACAAATCACATCACAGTAAAAATTTAATGTTGACAAAATCACAGACCACTTACACAAAAATCGCATCTGCGCATACTCCTGTCGTGATCGAAATCCAACACACAAGCAATGGGCGAGTTTTATAAGTGCAGAGGACTTCTTTAGTGATATAGACACAGTTTCGTAATCCTAAAACTAATCCGTTATAAATCAATAACACGTGGCCACTGGTCAGAAGTCACAAACTGGTCCAAAAAAAAGTTTCACTTCTAATAATGTTGAGAAATGCACCAATTCTGATTAAACGGGACAAAACTTAAGTTTTACATACTTAATGACCCACAAACTATATATTGTTGGAAAGCTTAAGATTCAAGGTTTTTTATTTTTGCAAAAAAGAGTCAAATTATACAGGGTGTGTACAATTTTTACAGGGTGGAACATAACAAATTTGATCGTTTTTGCTCCTCACAAAATAGTTTGATAGTTTGTACAATTAGGGTTTAGCTGAAAATAGTCACCAAAATCAGAACAACCGCAGAAGGTGCTACCAAATTTGCTAAGAATCATTTGCCCAAAATGTACACAGGAAAAGTACAGGGTGTCTAAAATTATGATGAAATAATGCATAAAATTAATGTTTGTATATAATATTCTATGAATTTAGTTAGCATGGACCATTTAATTTAAAAGAAAATGATTATCAAAATGAACTACATGAATATCGTTAAAGTTCCTTTTATTTTGAATACAGGGTGGTCCAAAATAGGTCTAAATAGCAAATTTCTGTGAAGAAACACTTCTGACTTTTTTAGTTAAATGTTTTACTACCCAGGGTAGAAAAGGACTGAAGAGTCACACAAATGAAATAGAGAGACTGCGATTTGGCCATTGTTTAATCAATAAAATGAATAAAACTGTGTATTTTTTACATTTAAACACTCCCTGAATTGAACATAATATTCTAGTAGAGAATGTCTAGATAACAATTCAATATTAGTATTCATAGTAGCAGGCACATGTTATTAACACATATGAGAAGTTTGAAAACTTTCCTATGTATACTTTTAAAATGGCATCAATTTCAAAAGTTCTAGTTTTCCGCTATTTTGTGTACAAACCTATGGGCTCCTCGTCCACCGGCTCCTCGTCCACCGCTCCCACCCTTGACTCACTCGACGTTTAGATTGATAACTTTACTGTTGCTAAACATGTGGCTTTAATTCTTTTTTTATTCGGTAGCTGGATAAATTGTCTTTAATATGATACCAAAAATGTTATGTTTTTTTGACAACTTCTATTTAAAATAGAGACACGTATCACGATTTTAAGGATTTTTTGAAACGATCCCACCTTATTTGATATACCTATTAGTGACCTGTGACCCACTATACTACCATTTACATGAATGTAATGCATGACCTTCAATACCACGTGAGCTGCTCAAACTACGACATGTTCATTAGGCGTGCAATTTAAAGGCAATCCGTCAAACGTGTGTATTATAGTTCCGAAAAACTTAAACAGACTTAAAAAGATGGATGGTGCCGTAAATCAGTCCTTCGCGTGATTTCTTTTATTATTTCCACTCAGTTTTGTTTTATTTGTTTTGTGCTTTGTGTTTCTCCAAGAATAGGTATGGCACAAACGTGTAATATCGCGTTTCGAATCAATGAGGACAACAGGCAAACAGTCAAAACGTTTTTGACTGGCCATGGCTTGCGTGTCCAGTTTGATTAAATTTGGTTTCATTTAAAAAAATAAAATAAAAAACCAACGAAAAAGATAGATTCCTTGTTCATTCATGATAAAAATAAAACACTGTCAAGAATTTGAAAATTATGACCTTTCAAAAAGAAGAAGTCTTGAAGTGAGATTCGAACCAGGAATTGTCATCTGGAACCTGCAATCACAATTGCCCTACATGTAGCCCAAACTGTCGGCTTTACCAATTTATCTAAACGGGACTGCTATGTCAGATACTTTTATAACTACATGTATGATTGATGGGTCGGTATAAATGGACGGCCCTCTATCTTATTGGAAATAAATTGATTTAATAATAGCCATTCAATTATAATCAAAAGAGGGCGCTCATACCTTTTTATCTATTCTCTGCTTATTAACTATTAGTCAATGGGTGCTTATAGATGAAGTTTAACGGTATATGATACCGCCCAGTCCTTCGATTTATATACTACATACAAAATACCATTTTCTTCCTTAAACGGTAATACAATTGGTGTTGTAATATTATGAAAAGTATTGAAGTCATCTAGTAACATTTTGTTTCTATACAAGGTAAATAAAAAAGTTCAAATTAATTTATTTACCTATTTAATATTTATTTACATAAAATGTAATAAATTTAGTTTTAAATCCCTTAACCAATTTTAAAACTACAAAAATCATACCAAAAAAGAAATCTCAAAATTCCCTTTGTTGTATTTGCAGTAGTTAGTTCTGGACCATTTACCTTGTATACCACGGCACCAGTAATTACTACCAATACCCTCGCTTTGCTCTCTCTCAGCTTGGATTTATAGTTATAAATTACTGGGTACCTGGTATACAAGAAGAAGAAAAAAATCCAAGCTGAGAGAGAGCAAAGCGAGGGTATTGGTAGTAATTACTGGTGCCGTGGTATACAAGGTAAATGGTCCAGAACCCCCACTTACCTAACTACTCGCAGCCTAGGCTCCCGTGCGTATTCGATTCCGACGATTTTTGACCACATTTATAGCAATGCTGAGGTTATATTCTATCTTTTTCATAAAAAATAAGCAAGATTTACTTCTATTTGCTTCCCCTGGGACGATGGTCAAATGATATAGGTACTATTTCTCCGAACCATACACCAAACGCGCAAGGATTTAGTGTAGTGCCCCCAGTGGGGAGAGTGGGTGGAGGTGATGTACGTGGAGAGAGTGGTGGAGGTTATGTGAAGTGGGTGGAGGTGATGTGGAGAGAGTGGGTGGAGGTGATGTGGGGAGAATGGATGGAGGTTATGTGGAGAGAGTGGGTGGAGGTGATGTGGAGAGAGTGGATGGAGGTGATGTGGAGAGAGTGGGTGGAGGTTATGTGAAGAGAGTGGGTGGAGGTGATGTGGAGAGAGTGGGTGGTGGTGATGTGGAGAGAGTGGGTGGAGGTGATGTGGGAGAATGGATGGAGGTTATGTGGAGAGAGTGGGTTGAGGTGATGTGGGGAGAGTGGGTGGAGGTGATGTGAAGAGAGTGGGTGGAGGTGATGTGGGGAGAGTAGGTGGAGGTGATGTGAAGAGAGTGGGTGGAGGTGATGTGAAGAGAGGAGGTGGAGGTGGTGTGGAGAGAGTGGGTGGAGGTCATGTGGAGATACAGCGGGTGGAGGTTATGTGAAAAGAGTGGGTGGAGGTGATGTGAAGAGAGTGGGTGGAGGTGATGTGGAGAGAATGGTGGAGGTTATGTGAAGAGAGTGGGTGGAGGTGGTGTGGAGAGAGTGGGTGGAGGTCATGTGGAGAGAGCGGGTGGAGGTTATGTGAAAAGAGTGGGTGGAGGTGATGTGAAGAGAGTGGGTGGAGGTGATGTTGAGAGAATGGGTGGAGGTTATGTGAAGAGAGTGGGTGGAGGTGATGTGGGGAGAGTGGGTGGAGGTGATGTGGGTGGAGGTGATGTGGGGAGAGTGGGTGGAGGTGATGTGGAGAGAGTGGTGGAGGTTATGTGAATTGGTGGAGGTTATGTGAAGAGAGTGGGTGGGGAGAGTGGATGGAGGTTATGTGAAGAGAGTGGGTGGTGGTGATGTGGAGAGAGTGGGTGGAGGTTATGTGAGAGAGTGGGTGGAGGTGATGTGAAGAAAGGGGGTGGAAGTGATGTGGAGAGAGTGGGTGGAGGTGATGTGGAGAGAGTGGGTGGGAGAGTGGATGGAGGTTATGTGAAGAGAGTGGGTGGTGGTGATGTGGAGAGAGTGGGTGGAGGTTATGTGAAGAGAGTGGGTGGAGGTGATGTGAAGAGAGGAGGTGGAAGTGATGTGGAGAGAGTGGGTGGAGGTGATGTGGAGAGAGCGGGTGGAGGTAATGTGAAAAGAGTGGGTGGAGGTGATGTGAAGAGAGTGGGTGGAGGTGATGTGGAGAGAATGGGTGGAGGTTATGTGAAGAGAGTGGGTGGAGGTGATGTGGGGAGAGTGGTGGAGGTGATGTGGAGAGAGTGGTGGAGGTTATGTGAAGTGGGTGGAGGTTATGTGAAGAGAGTGGGTGGAGGTGATTTGGGGAGAGTGGATTGAGGTATGTAAAGAGGGGTGGAGGTGATGTGAAGAGAGTGGTAAGGTTATGTGGAGAATGGGTTGAGGTTATGTAAGAGAATGGGTGGAGGTTATGTGAAGAGAGTGGGTGGAGGTGATGTGGGGAGAGTGGGTGGAGGTGATGTGGAGAGAGTGGTGGAGGTTATGTGAAGTGGTGGAGGTGATGTGGAGGAGTGGGTGGAGGTGTTGTGGGTGTAGGTGATGTGGGGAGAGTGGGTGGAGGTGGTGTGGAGAGGTGGTGGAGGTTATGTAAGGGTGGTGGAGGTGATGTGGGTGGTGAGTGGGTTTTGTTGAGTGTGGGTGGTGTGTGGGGGGAGGTGGGGTGGGGGTGATGTAAGAGTGGGTGGGGTGTGTAAGGTGGGTGGGGTGAGGTGTGTGGGTGGGGGTGTTGGTGAGGTGGGTGGAGGTGATGTGGGGGTGTGTGGTGGTGTTGGGGGGTGGGTGGGGTGTGTGGGGGGTGGTGGAGGTGTGTGGTGGGGTGGGGGTGGTGTGTGGGGTGGGGTGGGTGGGGTGTGTGGGGAGTGTGGTGGAGGTGTGTGGAGTGGGTGGTGGTGTTGTGGGGGGTGTTGGGTGGGGTGGTGGTGGGGGTTGTGTGGTGGTGTGTGGTGGGTGGGTTGGGGGTGTGTGGGGTGGTGGTGGGGGTGTGTGGGGGGGGTGGGGTGGGGGTGTTGTGGAGGAGTGGGGTGGGGTGTTGTGGGGAGAGTGGATGGAGGTTATGTAAGGGGTGGGTGGGGGTGATGTGGAGAGAGTGGGTGGAGGTTTTGTTGAGAAAG